>JASDQU010243757.1:56238-88218 GCA_032191745.1 Picea mariana | reverse complement strand
GACTGCGCAGAGAGATAATTGGCTAAGTGTTGAAAGGAACTGTCGTCGGTCGGCCTCATGATGTGATGATATAGGACTAATCAACGAGTTCGAAAAAAGTAGGGTTGAAGTTTAAGTATATTTATTTAAATTTTATTTATATTAATGTATCTTAGTAGATAATTTGTGGTCCAAATGTAGATCATGTTCCAATATGTGGACGAATTGTAGACCACATAAGTTTTTGGTGCAATATGTATACAACGAAACTATAGATGACCCAAGTTTTGGGTGCAAGATCTATAATAGCGCCAACCCAGGGGTCGGTCGGGCTCCCGTAAACACCATTGAATATGTTTTTTGGTTGTTAATGCTAATAAGAGAACCTGTGCACTGAGTTGTCATGAGTAGAAGAAGAATATATATACAATTTGACAGGTGGGACCTTACGTCTCCTCGGGAGCCCTTCTCACCCTATTTTGAAGCCCATCTGATTGTTTTTCCCTTCTACTCTTTCTTTCTCATTACTTAGTTGTTTTTACAAAAATGTCCCATTGCATGCGTTAGCGGACGAACCGGTTCACATTTGCGCTCGTTCTTTTATATCGTGAGTCTGACCGACCACTAACCATCTGATGCCTAGTCACTTTTTAGATCGCGGATTCCCAGATAGGTGAGCTCTTTAACCGAGGTTGAATTGTATATGAAGCAAGTGTTTGGTGAAAAATGTATATCACGAAAGTGTGGTGTGCAACATGTATATCACAGAACAGGGGTCATAAGAAATTGATAGAGTGAAGAATTTTAGAGTACAGAAGTTCTGGGTGCAAGATGTATATCGCGTATTTGTAGATGACAGAAGTTCTGGGTGCAAGATGTATATCGCATATTTGTAGATGACAGAAGATTTGGGTGCAAGATTTATAATAGTGGCAACCCAGGGGTCGGTCGGACTACCGTAAATTGTTGTTGACTACGTATATCACGGAACAAGGGGCATAAAAATTTGATAGCGCTAAGTCACGACCCCACGGAGAGATAATTGGCTAAGTGTTGAAAGGAACTGCGGTCGGTGGGGCCCATGATGTGATGATATAGGACCAATCAATGAGCTCGAAAAAAGTCAGGTTCAAGTTTAAATATATTTATCTAAATTGTATTTATATTAATGTGTCTTAATAGATTATTTGTGGGCGGAATGCAAATCATGTTCCAATATGGGGAAGAATTGTAGACCATAGAAGTTTTGGGTGCAAGATGTATATGGTGGAACTGTAGATGGCGCAAGTTTTGGGTGCAAGATCTATAATAGTGCCAACTTGGGGATCAGTTGGGCTCCCGTAAATCGTTGTTAAATACATTTTTTGGTTGTTAATGCCAATAAGAGAACCTGTGTACTGAGTTGTCGCTAGTAAAAGAAGAATGAATTTGAATTGAAGATGGCATGAATACCCTCTTCGTGTTACACATTTTTCACTGAAACGGGGTCAAATTGTAAATGACAGAACTGTTTGGTGCAAAATGTATATCACGGAAGTGTTGTGTGCAAAACGTATATCACGTAATAGGGGGCATAAAAATTTGATAGCGCTAAGTCACGACCCTGTGGAGAGATAATTCGCTAAGTGTTGAAAGGAACTGCAGTCGGTGGGGCTCATGATGTGACGATATAGGACCAATCAACGAGTTCGAAAAAAGTCAGGTTCAAGTTTAAATCTATTTATTTAAATTGTATTTATATTAAGGTATCTTAATAGATTATTTGTGGGAAAAATGAAGACCATGTTCCAATATGTGGAAAATTTGTAGACCACGAAATTTTTGTGTACAATATGTATACGGAAGAACTGTAGATGATGCAAGTGTTGGTGCAAGATCTATAATAGCTCCAACCCGGGGGTCAGTTGTGCTCCCGTAAATCACTGTCAAATACTTTTTTTGGTTGCCGAACCTGTGCAATGATTTGTCACGAGTAGTAGCAGAATATATATACACTTTGACAGGCGAGGCGTTACGTCTCCTCGAGAACCCTTGTCACCCTATTTTGAAGCCAGTCTGACTGTTTTTCCTCTCTACTCTCTCTTTGTCATTACTTAGTTGTTTTTCTGAAAATGTCCCAATGCATGCATTGGTTCACATTTGCGCTGGTTCTTTTATATCATGACTCCGATCGACTGCTAACCATTCGATGCCTAGCCACTTTTCAAATCATGGATTCCTGGATAGGCGGGCTCTATAACCGAGGTCGAACTGTATATGACACAAGTGTTTGGTGCAAAATGTATATCAAGGAAGTGTGGTGTGCAACATGTATATCACAGAACAGGGGGCATAAGAAATCGATAGCGTGAAGTCACGACGAATTGTAGAGTACAGAAGTTCTGGGTGCAAGATGTATATCGCGCACTTGTAGATGACAAAAGTTTTGGGTGCAAGATTTATAATAGCGCCAACCCAGGGGTCGGTCAGACTCCCGTAAATTGTTGTTGAATACATATATCACAGAACAGGGGGACATAAAAATTCGATAGCGCTAAGTCGCGACCCCACGAAGAGATAATTGACCAAGTGTTGAAAGGAACTGCGGTTGGTCGGGCTTATGATGTGATGATATAGGACCAATCAACGAGTTTGAAAAAATTTAGGTTCAAGTTTAAATATATTTATTTATATTGTATTTATATTAATGTATCTTAATATATTATTTGTGGTTGAAATGCAAACCATGTTTCAATATGTGGATGAATTGTAGACCACAAAAGTTTTGGGTGCAATATGTATAGGGAGGAACTGTAGATGGCGCAAGTTTTGGGTGAAAGATCTATAATAGCGCCAACCCGGGGGTCGGTTCGGCTCCCGTAAATCGCTATTGAATAGGTTTTTGGTTGTGACTGCCAATAAGTGAACCTGTGCACTGAGTTGTCACTAGTAAAAGAAGAGTGAATTTTAATTGAATATGGCATGAATACCCTCTTCGTGTTACACATTTTGCACTGAAATGTTTCGATATATACAATTTGACAAGCGAGGCCTTACGTCTCCTTAGGAACCCTTGTCACCCTATTTTGAAGCCCATCTGACTGCTTGCTGCAGTTGAAACATACAAAAAAGATATTGCTAGGAAATGGATTATCAATTGTAGATTTGAATATATTGGACCTTGTTTTCCCTCTTCTATACTAAACAAAATTCTCATTTGTTTTTCCACTCTACTATCTCTTTCTCGTTACTTAGTCGTTTTTCTGAAAATGTCTCAATGTGCGTTGGTAGATGCACTTGTTCAAATTTTCACTCGTGCTTTTATACCGTGACTTCGACCGACCGATAGCCATTCGATGCCTAACTACTTTTCAAATCATGGATTCCGGGGTAGGCGGGTTATATGACCGGGGTCGATTGTAAATGATGCAAGTGTTTGGCACAAAATTTATATCGCGGAAGTGTTGTGTGCAACATGCATATCATAGAATAGAGGGGGAATAAGAAATCGATAGCGTTAATTCGTGCAAATATGTGCACTGAGTTGTCACTAGTGAACGCAGAATGAATTTGAATTGAGGATGGCAGGAACACCCTCTTCGTGTTACACATTTTGCACTGAAATTTTTCGATATATACAATTTGACAGTCGGGTCCTTACGTGTCCTCTGGAACACTTTCCACCCTATTTTGAAGCATGACCGACCACTTTCCACGAGTATTTCTATGCCCGCCACCTTCGTACTTCTTTCTAAGTATATGCAATAAGTATATAACTTCTCCAGAAACATGCAGAAAAGATCTTCCGAGAAAATGGGATATCTATCAAAGATGTGAATATATTTACCTTTATTTTCCGTCTTCTATACTTTTATCTTTTATCATAGAATTGTTGGGTGCAATATGTATATGAAGAAAGTGTTGGGTGCAAGATGTATATAACGGAACACATGGAATAAGAATACGATAGCGTTAATTTGGGACACTGCGGTGAGATATTTGGCCAACTGTTGAAAGGGACAGTCATCGGTCGGGTTCCTGATGTGAAGATATAGATGGAAATTATGATTTGATAGTCCGCTAACCAATCAACCCGCAAACAATCTAGGAGCACGAGAAAGTCAGGTTCAAGTTTAAAGGGATTTTTTTTATGTTTATTTAAAATGTATCCATATTAATGTATCTTACTAGATTATTTGTGGTCCAAATGTAAACCATGTTCAAATTTGAATGGTTTTTTGTGCTTTAATATCGTGACTCCGACTGACTACTAGCCATTCGATGTCTAGCCACTTTTCAGATCACGGATTACCGGGTAAGCGGGCTCTATAACCGGGGTTGAATTGTATATGACGCAACTGTTTGGTGCAAAATTTATATCACGGAAGTGTTGTGTGCAACATGTATATCACGGAATAGGGGGGCATAAGAAATCGATAGCGCTAAGTCGCGGCAAATTGTAGAGTACGAAATTTTAGGGTGCAAGATGTGTATCACGCACTTGTAGATGACGAAAGTTTTAGGTGCAAGATTTATAATAGAGCGAATCCATGGGTTGGTCGGACTCCCGTAAATCATTGTTGAATACTTATATCACGAAACAGGGGGCACCCAACACAGGGGTCGGTCGAGCTCCCATAAATCTCTATTGAATACGTTATTTTCGTGTTAATGCGAATAAGCAAAGTTGTGCACTGAGTTGTCACTAGTGAAAGAAAAATGAATTTGAATTGACGATGGAAGGAACACCATATTCATGTACACATTTTGCACTGAAATGTTCCGATATATACAATTTGACAGTCGAGGTCTTACATCTCGTCAGGAACCCTTGCCACCCTATTTTGAATCCCGTCCGACCGATTTCCATGGGTATTTATGTGCCCGCCACCTTCACACTCCTTTCCAAGTATATGCAATACGTATATAACTTCTCCAGAAACATTCAGAAAAGATATTGTGAGCAAATGGGATATCTATCATAGATGTCAATATATTATCGTCTTCTATACTTATCTTTTATCACGAAATTGTTGGGTGCAAAATGTATATGACGAAAGTGTTGGGTGCAAGATGTATATAATGGAACACACGGGATGAGAATGCAATAGCGCTAAGTTGGGATGTCGTGGTGAGATATTTGGCCAAGTGTTTAAAGGGACGGTCATCAGTCAGGTTCCTGATGTGAAGATATAGATGGAAATGAGGTTTGACAGTCCACAAACCGATCAACCCGCGGACAATCTAGGAGCCCGAGAAAGTCAGGTTCAAGTTAAAAGGGAATTTGTTTATATTTATTTAAAATGTATCCATATCAATGTATCTTACTAGATTATTTGTGGTCCAAATTTAAACCATCTTCAAATTTGAATGGTCTTTTTGGCTCGAATTATTTTGGTCAAACCTACAAGGAACAAAGAAAAAAATATGACTTTACATTTTGTATATCGAAGAATATTCTGAAATATAGGAAGCTGCAATACATGCACAATATAGAACAAGAACATGTACAATGAAATGAGTTAATTTTAATAAGAAATACAAATTCCAAATAACAACACCAAGAATCAAATATCAACATAGAACAACCCCAAATATTTATATTTAGATAAACTAGGTCACAAAATACATTGGAGAATATTTCCCCAAAAAGGTTGTCTTCGAATTTGCAAAAAAAAACCACAGTTCAGTACATATTCTGTGAAATAAAAAATGTGTTTGCCAGAATGACTCTGATTGGGACTATCGCGGACTACAAAGAAAAGATTTACAAGAATGAAGTTTGTAGAAAGAAGAAAGTCGACGATGGAAAACAGGAAAACCTGGCAAGAAGAAAGAGAAAATTGCCAGATCTGGATTAAAGATTTGTTAGAATAAGTGGATGAAGATAGAAGAATGTAATTAGTATCAACTTACTATGATGGTGTCCCATGCCTTGTCATTTCTTTACTGATGTCCTTTTATGGCTTTCCTTGGCTTTGACCTTCATTGGTAATCTGGTCGACAAACTTTTTCAACCATTCTTCGATGTAGCTCCTCATGGGCGCCACGTTCATTTCATGCCAGATTTTTATATTGAAGAGTTCACTTTCCAAGTCCCTTATATCAATAGACAAGTTGTGCAGTGCTTCTTGAATATTTTTGTTTCTAATTTCATAACCGACTAGCCAAGTTTTCATGTCATCTTCACCATATTCAAGAATTCCATAGAAATTTTCAAATGACAGTCTTTTATAGATATGAACTTGATCATCAAATGCTTGCTTGGTTAAAAACAACGAGTTTAATATCAATTTCGGGTCCTGGACTTCATTGGTGCTGCCAGCTAGATCTATCTCAGTTAGATTCTTGAATAATTTTTCTCTTTTAGATATGGTCTGGCTACATTCTTGAACGATACCAATCAAGTTCTTTACCTTTTCTTTCCAACATGTGTTTAGCTAGTTTATTAGATCCAGGGAAGGGATATCCTCTTGTCTTCTTTTGAATTTCATCATACCGGTAACTTCAACACCAAATAATAAAATTGCATTGAGATAAAAACCTTGCTCATTCTTGAGATCTGCTTGTAGATACTCATGAAAAGCATGTGCTCTTGTTCCAAAAGAGACCATATTCTTTGACATCTCCCAAGATTCTGTTATTAATTCCATTCTTTGGTTTATATTATTTTCCACGTAGTCTCGGGCTGATGTGAGAAGGCTTGCTGATCCTTTTAACTTTGGCGCAAGTGCGGTGGACCCGACCATTGCCAAAGGAGTAGAAAACAGTGGAAGAGGCATTAGAGTTGCCTCCAATTCTTTGATTCGCGTCTTTAACATGAGGTTTTCCGTTTCAAGGCCGTTAATAGAGTTGTCTAGAGAATCTATAGTTTCTCGGTGCATCTTGGATATCTGGGAAGGGCACATGTTGTGTAGGTTGAACTCTGAACGAGATGTCCCTTTCTTATTCTTTACATCTATTTTTTCAAAAATCAATTTTTTTTATTCATTGTCAAAAACAACGCTCTGAAATGCAAAAGACTCTTCTTCGTCCAATGTATCTATGCCAAGTATTTCCATCCCATGATTGTGAGGAGCAATGCTCTCTAGGTGATTGTCTTCAAGAAACATTTTTTCAATGTCAATTTCTAGTTCCATATCTTCGAGGGAGAGATCGTACATATAAATTTCTCCCCTCCATCCCTTCTGTTCTTGGACTATTGTTTTCTGTTTTTTTCCCACGGGAAGCTTGTGAAAAATTTCAATTTTGTTGGAGGGAGGGTTCTTATATCCTCCACCACCTAAAGAAATATGTGTGACTTTGTTACTTGGGTAAGCCATTGGAGTGCTACCATGAGATGTTGTGGTCTTGGTTGTGGGAGTCAAGGATTGAGCACTTTTTTCAGCCGAGCCTTTTCGGTTTTGCTTGTGTGAATCATTGGTACTAGTACGGAGTCCATTCATGATAGTGTAAGTGAAATACCTGTTGAAGTGGTTCATGACCATGATATCCTGGACTTTCGAAGGCATAGGCATGAATTGTCCTTTCCTTTTCTCATGGAAAAAATGCAACCAACAGATGTACTCCCTTGTTATTCCAACAAAAAACATTGTACTGGATATGTAACAAGGAAGGAAGCAAGGATTTTGTATAGACTCGAAAATCCTTATAACATTATAGTTCTCCATTTCTTCTACTATTTCCTTCCTATCCGGGAAGATTGTCGGTTGGCCAGAAAACCAGGGAAAATACCTTCCAAATATCAATGCTTTAAAAACCGAAACAAAATAATTGAAGACCTTATAAAATTGTTGGCAAACATCCTATCTCCATAATTTCTGGCACGAAAAATGTTACTGGGTCAAATTTAGAGTTCAACTTCCTACACATAGATAGTCCAAGAAATGAATAGCAATTCAGCACGCCGAAAATTAAATAAGATGGCATAAAGAATTTATTTTGCCTCCCGTATTGCAATAACTGGGAAGAGATTTGAATGAAAATAAGCTTGCGACAATGGAAGATGGTTTGTTTCTTGACCATAAAATATAAAACATACATAATCATCTGAGAGATGCTGGTTTCACTTTCTTGTCTCGTTGTCCTCGTGAAAAGCCATGCAATTTGCCGAAAAAGGTTTTTACATGCACTAACCTGTAATATGGCCATGTCTTGGGGAGTGGGTGTTGGGTCTTGTAATAACTTTAGCAAGAGGTCTAATTCATTGCCATGCTTATTTAAGAACTATTTTCAATTCTCTCCCTTGAAAGTAGGCGTTGGTTCGAGAAGTGTTAACATCTTTCGAAATACTTTAGGCAATAAGGAGATTTGGAAATGGTCGCCCATCTGGACAATCCATTGGTTCAGAATATAGTTCTCAGCGCAGCACGTGACCAAGTCCTTAAAGTAAAAAAAAAAATGGGGATACAATGTGTCGTTGCAATTTCAGATGTCGAGATAAATTTCATCTTGGCAAAAATGGATGAGTAGTAGTCATAAGCTATGGACCACTGAAAATGTTGGTCCTCATGCCCAAAAATATTCAGGGTATCTCCATAGATGTGTTGTCGAGCTGCAGCCATAAGGTGATGAAAACCTTCCTTTTCTCCTCATTGTATTTAAAATGGATGTTGCAACATCATAATACAATCTCCAATAAATCTTGGTTCAATGTGTTTTAATGGCAGATGTCCTCAACTTTTTCTCCTTTTAATGCCAATATTTTCAAAGCTAATAAAAGCGTCATCAATTTGCATTGGGAAAGCATGCAAAGGTGGCAGGGAAATCGAGAAACTATTGAAAAGAAGGGAAAACATTGACAGTTGTGTAATATACCTGGATTTTGACAAAAGCAGGTTCAAGTCAAAAGATAATTTGTTAATATTTACTTAAACAAATTTCATATATATATATATATATATATATATATATATATATATATATATATATATATTTTATTGATGTTCTTTGTGGCCCATATGCAAACTATGTTCAAATTGGAATTGTGGAGCAACATTTGCATTTGCAAGTAGAGCCTCAAATATGAAAACCTGTAAGGTTCAAAAATTATGTGCACAGTACTAAAGAGCGACATCATGTGAAGACCTTTGTAGATGACAGCGGGCCAACACAATATTGAATTCTTGCTACAGTGACGTCGTAAAAATACCAAAAAAACCATAATTTTTTTTCGAATTCAAGATTGATAGAGGAAACTAATGAAATTCCATAATATTCTCCCATAAATTCATTTTAATGGGAGATTACCTCCAGCTTTCCACTTATTAATGTCAATATTTTTGAACATCTGTGGTGAACTGTCACCAGTAAAATCATAATTAATGTGTTTTGGGAAGGGGCGAAAGTGGCGGGCATGGAGGATAATTAAAGATGCTTTAGTACTTTTTTGAACCTAGTATTATGTGGTGGAATTGTAGATCACCCAAGTTTTGGATGGAAGATGTATACTCGGAACACGAGGAATGAGAGTTCAATAATGCGTACCCGGGAACCCGTGGTGATAAAATTGGCTAAGGAAACAAAAGCGCTCGGTTGGACTCGTGATGCCAAGATATAGATGGATATACAATTTGTGAGTTCGATAAAGAGTGAGGCTTATGAGTTCGATAAAGAGTGAGGCTTGCGAGTTCGAGGAGCCCGGGGTCGAATTGTAGATAACTAGAGTTTTTGATGCAAGATTTTATCCGAACACGGGGCATGGGAGTTCGATAATGCATTGGGGAGGAACCCGCGGCCATAAAATTGGCTAACTATTGAGAAGAACTAGGAAAAATATCAACAGATGCTGGGAAAAATGAGTTGCAAGCTTCAAGTCCAGGTCGAATTGTAGATCACTGAAGTTTCGGGTGCAAGATGTATACCGTGCACACGAGGCATGAGAGTTCGATGGAACCTACATAGGAACCCGTGGCCATAAAATTCTCAAACTATGAAAATGAACGGTGGTTGGTCGGACTCGTGATGTAGAGATGTATGTGGACATGAAATCCACCACTCCGTCGTCCTGGGAACCCGCAAGCATAGACATGGGACTAAGTATAGAATCATAAATGGATAATAGAGGGGAAGAAAAAAAGGGATAACGGCTAAGTATAGAAGAGGAAAAAGAAATGGAGGTAAGAACTATATGCCACATAGTACAGAGAATACAATCGACATGAAAGAAAACTATTACATAGGAACACATGAAAAGAAAAGATGGAGTACAAATTTATTTATTTCAAGATAGCAGCACAAAAAATATAATTGACACGAAGACAAGTCAATGTACAGGAATATATGGAGTATCCAAAGAGGAAAAAAAAAATGGAGCTACAAACCAGTTCAACAAATACAGACAGAGTAAACGAAAAACTATTGGATATGGAACACGGGTAGAAAAGCGCACCTTTGCATGGATTCTTCTACATTTTTGGTTAGGAGTTATTTGCGGTGTCTAGTTTTCTTGTTTGTTTCTACGAGAAAAAGAACAAAACAAAACAGAAATGAACATAAGTTGACATGTAAAGAAAAAAGAAAGTATTATCTACATAGACTAAATAAAATAGAATAAGAGGAATAGAGTAATATGTAGTGTTAGAAGAATGTAACTTTTTTTTTTTTTTAGTTCATTCAAGTTTGTGTGTGTGTGTGTGTGTGTATATTTATTTATTTTTATTTTTTTGTAAAAAAAATAAAAATACATATATATATACACACACACACAAACTTGAACAAAATCAATTACAAACCAAGGAAAACTAAGAAGTTGGATATCTCAATTTTCTGCAACAAGATAGACAGATATGCTTCAAAGCATAGAAATATGATTTTGCAATATGCCTGATGTATATTTCATAATTCAAGTGCAACACCAACTATGTGGTGACCAGACCAGTATGTGTACAAATCGGGGAAAACTAAGAAGCTAGATAATTTGGTTTTTTGCAACAAGATACACATATATGCTTTGAAACATAGAAATATGACTTTTCAATATGTTTGACGTATATCTCATAATTTAAGTGCAATACCAATTGTATCGTGATCAGACCAGTATGTGTCTAAGATAAAGATGGTGTATTGAGGAATGGGCACATTTGACCACACATGGTCAATAAGCGCGTTTTTCACATGGTTTGTGTTGTTCAAAAGAAAGAGGAGACTGCATTTGCACATGTAGGTTTCCAATTCTTTTGTTCTGGCATGATTTTGTAGCATGTCAATATTGAAGTCTCCTACAAGCACAATGGTTCTGTTTAGATGCAAATGGCCTAATGCATTGGAAATAGAATTTAGTATGTTGGAGAATGTTTCATGGGGAGAAACATACAAATTTAGTATTGCAATTTCTGCTCCATGGAAAAATATTTTTGCAACCACCATCTCAACATTCTTTTCTTCGAAATGTATATGGTCCAAAGTTGGTACATGTTTTTTCACCAATATCATCACCCCATGTGTAATGTAACTTGATATGCAATTGTGATTTGGAAATTTTTTCTTTTGCATGCATAATGCCATGTATGTTTCCTGCAAGCACAAAATATCAGATTACATTGTATCATAGTCATTGAGTATATCATCCATGTGTGCATGTAAGTTGCATGTGTTAAGGGAGAGAATTGATACATATGAATTTGTTTGTATGAATTGGTAATCATATTGTAGATGCCATTTTGCAATAGTCCTAAGGCGTTCCATTTCAATATCAACTTTCTATTTGACTTTGAAATTATCTTTTGTAAGAGGACTTAGTAAATACAAGGAGTCTATACTTCTGACACAGGACAGTGTTGTGTATACAAGTCCATGTATTTGAATTCCAATAGGCTAAAATGCAACACTATCAAGTCTTAGTCCTTATGATCTGTGGACTGTACGTGTACATGCAAGTTTAATTGGAAATTGTTTTTGAATCTTCAGTCGACCTGTCTTTGCTGATGTCGATACTGGCTTTGACATTCGCAAAATAGGTGTCCAATTGCTTGCAGTGTTTGAATTATATAGATAAGCCAACTTGCTTGCTTGTCTCTTGCCTATATGCGGTTCATGGAACTTAATCCAAAGGACATCAAGTTTTTATGTTTTGGTATAGCCTTTGAGTATTCCATCTGCACCATTGACCAAGACATCCTGTGAATCATAGTTGCAAGAATATATTTCAACCAACATTTCTAATTTCAGGACAAGCTGCAAAGGTAAAGTGGTTGTATGTTCATGACGTGGCACATTTCCATGGTTGTCTTCTTCCAGGTCAATTGAATTGATGATGATATCATTTCCAGGCATGAGCGATAGCATGTACCTGTTATGCATTGCAACATCCTTATTTGTGTACAACAGGTAAGGGAACGTTGGGTCTATTGGTGCAAGTCACAAGCACCTCGAATTGATATATGTTAAGTCATCATATGTTTGGCTGTTTGTTCGCATTCTATTCAGAATTGCAATAAATGTTTCATTTGTTTGGCGCATTGTAGTATGGAATTCAAAGCATTTAATATTGTCTCTCCAGAAGTCATGTGCCACTGTTTGCATGCTAACCGTATGTTGTTCAAATATCAAAGAATCTTGGATCGATTGTGCCTGGTAAAGATCCCCACATAATATCTTGTCAATGTTTCCAAAGTATTTCGTGTGCACATGTTTTCTGCTTCTTAGTCAGTTGTCAATGGAATACAATAAGTGACTTCCAATCAAAGATGCCTCATCTATAAAGACAAGTTGGAGTTCCTCATAAAGCTTAGACAAGGTATCTAACATTTCCTTTCTAAATGGAAGAATCTGTGACTTGTTAAAAGGCATTAAAAATGCAGAGTGGACTGTTGTTCCACCTGCATTATATGTAGATTTTCCTGTGTATGCAACTATTAGGCCCTTTGGTTTCATAGGATCAGAAGAATTGTTTGAATCATAGATTCGTATAATAATTTGGAACAATGCTTTGGTTGTGAATGTCTTCCCTGTTCCCGCTCCACCTATAAGGAACAAGTGCACAAAAGTGTCCATGTTCAAGCGTTTTTTAAGCGCAATGTCCTTTATAATTATTAGTTGTTCTCGATTCAACATACATCTTATTCTATGGTATTCATTATTTTCAATAAGGAAATGATGTTTTGTGACTTGAAAACCAATATTGATACATTTTTCTTGCCACCTGCTTGAGGACGAGGCAAATCTGCTTGCAAGTCATAGGACTCGCTGGGAGTTCTGGTTGTTTTTCGGTTTGTGAATGTCTCGTCAAGATTGTCAGGGTTTTCTAGCACATTAACTGCAATTTCTAGATCTGTAATTTCTAGATCACCCCATGTTGGATTAACATTGTAAGTAAATCTATCTTCATTGATTTGCACTATAGTCTTAGAGGCAACATACGCAGCTTCCCATGTGGAGAAGTTATGTTTTAATGTCTCTTCGTTTTCATTGAACGGAACGTATAACAACAGTTTTTCTCTACTATAGTTTTAATAGTCAGAATGTTTATTGTATTTGACAAACCGTATCACAGAGGGTTTTTTTCTTTTTGATATGGACGCACCATTTTTTTTGTAATGCGATACGAATTCTGCTAAGCAGATATGCCTAATAGGAGATGGACGCTGGAGGTAATAATCAATAATAGAGCGACATAGTATGTCTTCTGAATTGTTAGGCTCTTGTTCTAGCAAGAACGATGGTTTAAGCACAAATGTGCGTTTCTCAAGTGGAGATGTGTTTATGAAGACACATTTCCTTGAACTACAATTGAGGGGCATGGAAAGTGCAATGTGGAATGCTTGTTGAGCAGACATTTGTTGAAGATTAAGAAATGTATTTCCAAGTGTACGTATCATTTGTATGACATCAATATGACTTCTTTCATCTTCCTTGCGTATTTTTCTGAATGCACTTGTCATAGATTTGGCAACCTTTGTCATATACAAGGTACAGTACGATGCTGCAACATATGCATTAAGGATGTACTGCGCATTTGTATTTTCATTCCACATAACCGGCATGTCCTTGAAGAAACTGTTGTTCCAGATATGGGAAAGTTTTCGTTTAAGGAAAATTGTTGGTTGTTTAAGCTTACATTGTATGGATTGGATGTACTTATCTTCTGATAGATTTAGCTCTATCAAGAAGTCATCGAAGCTTATCAACTTGTCAAACTCTCCTTGTTCTAGAAATGCGAACAAGGATTTAGATTTCTCAAAGAAAAAATTGTCCTCTAAACTAAGTGGCTCTGTGATTCTTGTTGCTCTCATTGGTGGCACGGAGAAGTTGTATCTGCAATGAGAGTTTTTTCGTTTTCTACAACTTTTTGTATGATAATGTCTATGAATTTTCACAAGTTCTGGATCCAAATGATCTGTGTTGCATGTTATGTATTTGTCCACAAATTGCTCGATTTGTGAATTGTTCTCAGCTCCATAGACTGGTGTACCATCTATCCACAACAATGTGTGGTCATGTTCATTCCCCCTATTCTAGAATTCAATTACAAAAAAGTAGTCCGATATTTTTCCGAAAAATGTTTCATCATGGCATATCAATTGTCTCAAAGCATTTATTCTATGTATATAGTAGCGAGTACATGTCACTGGGTCTTTTCTTATGAGGTAGTCAATGTCATTATTTTCCATTGTATCGATTTGTTTTTTACGTTTCTTGTTCCTATGCAATTTAGATACTGCAACCACCAATGGATCCTAGCAATGCTCTGCACTTGTAAATGTGATGAAAAATGTTAGCGGGCCCAATTGTCGGATCATTGCAAAAATAGTTTTCTTGTTTTGTTGCAAATAGTCAGGAGAGATGCAAATATTTTTGAAATCTATGTATCCAATATCATATTTCAGGACTTTTTCTAGGTTTACTTTGTACTTGAATCATTGGCCAACAACTTTCTTCCTTGTAACTGGCCTTTTCGTATTCAAACTCACATGCAATACAAAACCTGCTCTATTATAATGCCCATTGTTTTGAAAAACAAATTTGTTATGTGACAGGAGAAGTCACCGCTTGAATGTAGCAGTTCCCATCAAACTATTTTATGGTAACTGAATCGTTCTGTAATGTCAGTGGGACGTGGATATCCATAGAAGAGTGTTGGGAAGTTCATTTCCTCAACGAATTTGTCCTTGAATATTCCAAGTGGATGTTTCCCCTCGGTAGGTGAAATTTCGACAATCTTGTCTTGCAAGTCATGAATGCACTGTGAATCAGTGAATTCATGCACCAATGTCTCAGCAGGTGTTTCATTCTACGATTCATCACTTATATCAAATTCACTAGTAGTTTCGGGAGTCTCTGCAGAGCTGTCATTCTCTTCTCCAAGAACATTGTTCCAGTTCTCATTTATACAAATGTTTTGTGCTTTGTGCAAGGCCCTGGAACATAATTATTTTAATGCTTTCATAACAACATGCACATGCACTTTGCCTGTCTGATACCCATTTTTGTATTGCAAGCATATTTTGAGAGCCACAACAATTGTCATTGTATCACTAATGAATTGTGGCAAGGCTTTTTGCACAACATCTAGTTGAATAGGCACATTAATAATTGATCCTTTTAATCCCATCTGGGGTCGTTTATAGCCCCAGGGCCTGATTTGTGCAAATGCATTTCGCAGAGACACAAGTCTCTCTTCAAGTTTCGTAAGTGAAATTACATCTGGTAGTGGTGTATTACATCTTATTTGGTCAGGGGTTGAAAATTGTGGTAGTTTTCCATTTTCAAGCGATGGTTTGCATGGAAGACAATTTTTTCCGCTGGAAAATGTTTTATCATGTGCTGTCAAGCAAAGGTATTATGCTTCCAAATTAGGTCTGAAAGACTTACTTTTTTTTGTGAAATTCAATTCATCGCAAATTGTACATGCAATGGAAGGAGTGTCTTTGATTTGTTTCATGTAGTTTTGTCTTGCATCTTTCTTCCGCAGGGAAGTATGGGTAGAAAGTGTTTGTTGGTTTGCATTGCTAGTAGTGCACGGTGTTTCTTCTAGCCCATGAAATATGATTTTTTCCTCTCGGACAGTTGCATGACCATTGTGGGATATGCGACCATGCCTATTTTTGTTGTGTTGTGCACGAACAATTTTTTTTAGATTGTGATATGTCAGTTTCTCTCTAGAGGGAAGCGTAGAAATGCATTTTTTTCTCTCGCGTATGACCTTTTTCAAGCTGTGGTAACTTAGTCTACATTTCTTGTTCAAGGGTAGGATGACCTCATGGCAGCTGGGATGAATTTCACTCTGATTAATTAGCATGTGACGCTTATGCACATTCGATGTGGTTTGGCTGGCATTGACACTGGACCTTGGAATGACAGTATTTCCTATACTACCAATGTTTTTTTTTTCTCTCACGTATGAACTTTTTCATGTTGTGATAACTTAGTCTACGTTTTTTGCTTAAGCCTTGTATGGCCTCATCACAATTGGGACGAATTTCACGCATGAGATTTTTCAAGTTGTGATAACTTAGCCTACGTTTTTTTGTTTAAGCCTTGTATGGCCTTATCGCAACTGGGAGGAATTTCATTCTCATTAAAAAGCATGCCACGTGTATGTAGATTCGATGCGGTTTGGGTGGCATGGACATTGAACCCTGAACCAGTGATATGTCCAAGAAAAGGTTGATAATGGATATGTGTCGTATATGTTTTCAACGAGATGATGTCAATTGTTTAATCGCAATTTGAATCAATAGACCGGGAATGGACAGTGGCATCTGGCAGGGCCAACCAGACTTGGATATTTAATTTGAATATGATAGATAGCCATTGCAAACAGAATCTGCCACCCTCTACATTTCCTTTTTCATATGGCAGTGCCATGTTTACAAGGTATTCTTGCCAACTTCCAATTGCCGACATATTTTCTAGGAGATATGGCGAAAGGTGTTGATGCAAGCAGGTAAAAGCCTGTTGGTTGCCGCCTATAATTGCATTGCAAAAGGACTGTACAGTTTAAAGCTGCAATGACTTCACATCAAACTCTGTTTCTACCAAACAACAAATTGCATTGAACAGACTATGTCCACAGCTAGATACAACAGTTGTTGCTATCTACAAACCATGGCAGTTTATGCGATGCATAATCTGTTTCCACTATGATTCAAGGTATTTGAAAATGAGGGACAAGTAAATATGAGGTCCTCCAAGATTCCATATGGAAAAAAAATTGTACGGTAGTGGTTCATAATGACCATTGATAGGATTGGCATCATGGAACAAGATGCAATATGGATTTCTAGATGCAGTTTTGTTGAATAGTAGATATCTTTCTTTTCTTGTCAATGACCATATTCCAATTGATATATTGAGCCACTTAGACAGCCACTATATACAAAATGTATCTCCCCAAATTCCCCTTTCATGTGTAGGAAGAATTGGATATGTAGACAACCGCATCTTTGAAAAATATGTAGCGACATCATGTATTCCATGCAACTGTCGAAGAAAATCAGATTCCAATTCATATTCATACGACTCCAATCCCTCAACATCGCCATTTTTTAAACAACCCAAGAAAGAATCTATCAATCCATTGTGCAGGTCGGTCGAGGAATAACGGAAATGCAGTAGAACCTAAAATGCATCGAAAAGGAAATCTCCTACAATATACGAGAATGCATCCAATCTAAAAAGCCCATTGCTATGCAACACCTCATTAATGTTGTCATGTATAATGGAGTGTATATCTATTTTATACGACTCCACATCTATTACTTGTTTCATCTCTTAAACTGTGATTTTCAAGTTGTTTCTTAGCTATTTTCAGTTTGTATGAAAAACAGAGAAAAGGGGAAAAAAGAAGAAAAATAGAAAATTACAAGCGCGGAACTGCGTACCAATCTTGGTATGTATCCTTCAACCTTCTTATTGTCAAATCCAATTCCCCCTAGTCACCACAACAGATGACAAGAAAACAAACCTACACTAAACAGTGAACCAAACAGAAGAAACAACGCAAATAAATAACACTATAAATTTGTTGAGCACAAAGACCGATTTGAACCTATTCATGGTGTGCATCCTACAAGCTTCTTAGAGGTAGAAGATGTTCTGCAAAATATAAAGGAAAAGACAAAGGCAACAGGTGGACGGAGTTTTTTGACCCACAAAATAAAAGCATTCCCTGTCAGTACACCCCAACGAATGGTTCCCCCTTATGACAACTTCGAATTCATTTTATAAACACCTTTACATTGCAATTTTTGAAATAGCTATGGCACAATATCCATAACGTTGCAGTTGGCATATGAAGACGCATGGTTTCTAGGAACAGAAAATAAGACCACACAGAAAGACGTCATGCAACAGAATTTTGAGGCAGGGACTCCTACCATTGAAAAATCTTGCTTGCAAGGTGCAAAACACCAAGCAAAAAAAAAAGGAATAGCAACGAAACGATGGCACGAGAACTTACCCATCAACGAGGGATGACAAGATCTCAGCCCCAAAACTTGCAAATTGCAACAACAGGTCCAACAACTTGCAAAGTTGAAGAACAACAAACCATTGAAGAACCACGAAGAGGTCCAACTGCAACTGCAGGACCTTAACTTTTCAAAGTTGAATCAAACAAGAACAAGAAGCATGGAATGAACAAATGAACAAGCATCAACCACTGGACTAGTGGAGAACAATTTTACACAATTTCACTGCAAACAACACCATCAAAAAAATGTAACGAAATTGTATTGCAACACATCTGTACAATAAACATTTAAGGCTGTGAGACCTATTAGGTAAACACTTAAGACTGTCAGAACCGTCGAAGGGCATCGCCCTGTGCAAACATTTAAGAAAGAATGCAGTGTGGCAGGCCTTTTTACGTACGCAACAATGACAAAGACTCTCGAAGCATGCAACAATAAAGAAAAAACCACACATAGTAATAGCAATAAAAAATAATATTAACAAAAGTTTGAACAGTGGAGACTATGGTAAAAAAAAAATTAATATTAATAATATTAACAACAGTTTGAATAGTGGAGAATATAGTAAAAAAAATTTGAGTGAGATGACAGAGTAATATGAAAACTGACTATCCATGTGCAATAAGACCTCAAATCTATTAGTACAAACTTTGGATATCTAAACATTTCAATACGAATAATACAAATTAAGAAAAGCACCATACATGATAAAACTTTCGATATGACAACATATAATTCATTGGGAATAGCGAAGCCCGCAATAAGACCTCAAATCTATCATCCAATCAGATCATGACATATATGGGTTTTTTTAATATATAAAAAATAATGCTATTACTTCTGTAGTTCGAACATTAGAAAGTATGCAAAAATTTGTAGTCAAACCACAAAATAATATGAAGTCAACGAATTATCGATAGCTATAGTCCCTCTACACCTTCTTCAGGGACTAATAACATCCCATCCATAGAAAGTTTAAGATCGGTATGAATGGTCATAAACCGATATGCATGTCTATAATGAGGTTTCATGTGAATCCAAATTCAAAACATCAGGTATTTAACATTTCATAGGAAGAAGAAACTGAATACATAATATATTTTCTTTTTAATCTCAACCTGTTTTACCATGTGTTTGAAGAGATTTATTCTTATTGAGTGCTTTGCTTGCATGCTTCAGAGAAATCGTTTTGATTTATTTTGAAAATTTAAATCTCAACATTGAAATTAGCAATAAGGGCGTTGTCTTTTTTAATGAGTTTTTCAATATCATTGATTGTGTCAGTTGTGTACCAATTTAGTAGTTAACATTTCAAATTAAAACCTCCATCCATATAAAACTATGTATTATAAAACCAAAAAATAAAAATAGTCCTAAAATATAGATATTTAATTTTACTGAGAAGATGGATGGTGTTCCCACTGGCTCCATGCACTCCACCAACTGGTAACGGTGACTCATTGGCTCATGCACTCCACCCGTTGGCTCCATGCAATCCACCATTTGGTAACAGCGCCCCAATGGCTCCACCAACTGGTAAGGAAGGTGAAGTTGAAGGAGTCTTATTCACCCACTAAAAATAAATACCTGGTAAAAGAAGGTCAAGTTGAAGGAGTCCCATTCACCCACTAAAAATAAATACCTAGTAAAAAAGAGAAGGATGCCCTGGTAAAAACCTAAACCTAAATGCTATAAAAATCTAAGATAGTAAAAAATTTAAACACAGTAAAACATATAAATCTAAATTGATCAATTATTGTTAGAACTACATTTGTGTCTCCACTTCTTCTCAAATAAATGAAGTAAATGTCATTGTTAGAACTTTTTTAACGCTAACTATTTGTCTTGTATGCATTTCTTTTCCATATTTTGAAAATAATCATCAAAAAAATAGATTAGATGATATTATTGAGACCATTTTTTTTCTGGTTTAATTATGAGTCTTGTTTGCATAGCTTTATCATCTTTTGAAGATAATTTGGATACAACTAGTAGAAATCAATGTGAAGAGTGTATTATGGAGACTTGAATTCTTATAACCTACTAGCCAAATCAGTAAATTGTAGACCAATTTTGAGATCAATGGTTGGTGCACTAACTTATTTAGAATGAGTTAATATATTGTTTGATTGCATTGTTTGATACATTAATCATTTGTTTGCAAAATTAATGATATCTATCATATAATATTAATATTAAATATCATATTCATTATTAATATGTGATAATGTTTTGTTAAATTTTATTCAATTAATTATTCATATTTATTTTCATTTTTCAGACAAACAATTATAAAATTACTATGATTTTTAGATATCTGGAAAAAAATTCATTTTTATTTTATTTTTAAAAAAATATTTTTTAAACTTTTAAAAATATAATTAAATTAGTATTATTAAATTATTATTTTTAATTAAATATTGTAATTATAAATTTTAAAAAATATTTACATATTTTAATTTTAGTATTTTGATTTAAATATATTATTAGTCCCTGCCGTAGGCGTGGAGGGACTATAACAATCGATAAATCGTTGACTGCATATTACTTTGTCCTTTGACCCAAAATATTTGCACAATACCTATTGTTGGAGCTATGGAAATAAAAGCATATATTTTTATATAACAAAAAGTAACATATATGTACTGATCTAATTGGATAAGAGATTGGAGGTCTTATTGCCGGTTTCGCTATTCCCAATGTTATATACATTGGCATATCCAAAGTATTTGATTGTATATGGTCTTTTTTGAATCATATATTTTGTTATGCATTCGTCGATGGTGGATTAATGCTAGCATTAATTCGAATGTTTGGTTTAGCATTTTATGCTAGGTAAATTTATGGCAATGTTATATATGGTGGCGTATCCAAAGTTTGGCTTTCCAAAACATTCTGTGGTGTTCGAACTATTCTTACAAAAAATATAATCTTTCTTTTTGGGATACGTCAGAGTCCTGCCACATTGAATTTTTTTCTTAAATGTTTACAGTGCATTTCTGATAGACTTAAATGTTTACCTAACAGGCTTGGTAGTGTTGAATGGTTACTTAACAGGGTTGTTACAAGACATTTTCTTCTATTTTTAAATTTTTTATGCTCCAACGACGTTGCTGGTTCAGTGGTCCATGCTTGCTTTTTGCATGCCACTGATTTCTTATTTGCATGTTGTCGTTGTTCTTGCTTGCCTGTTCGTGTTGTTGTAGTTTGGAAGTTTGGGTTTCTACAATCGCGATTGGAACAACATCGTTCCTGGTGGGGTGGTTGTTGCTTGCTTCTTTCTTGGATGTATGTTGTTTATTGTTGCTTGATTCGACTTTGCAGGGTACCGGTCCTGCGACTGCAGTTGGGCCTTTTAGTACTTCTTAGCTATGTTCTTCTTTGGTGCTTTTTCTTGTTTGGCCAGGGTTTGCAAATGTTGGGATGCTGCATATGTGGTTGGATCTTTGGTCACATTTTGTTTTGCATTGAAGTTTGCATAGAATACTATTAAGATAAAATAACAGACTAAAGAATTGCAGGCGGTGTAAATTGTATCTGTTATGCGTTGAAACAAAGTTTGTTGGCCTCAAAATATATTTCATGCCTGTCGATGCTTTTTACATGGATTCTGTGTTGCTATGGTTTTATAGTTATGAAAATGGATTTTGTTGTGTGGGAGATATAGTTGTTCTCTCCCTTTTACTTTCCTATTGTAAACTGTGTTTGACTTTAGTTTTTTGTGTTTATGTGGTCATTCCGAGCGACTGCCGTTCTATTGCATAGTTGGCCACTTTTATGGACGCGACTTCGCGAATAGGTTTTATCAGGCTATGACAGGTCATGTTCGGTCTATACATTAGCTTTCCCAAATTAGTTTTCTTTAAAAGAATCCTGGGCAGAAGAGAATGCAATTTATGAAATTATAGGTTTCCTGGACCGCGGAGCCGTCATCCCATACTTAGCCAGTTTTTGCATTGCGGGTTGATGGGGTAGGCAGCTGAAAATTGACAATCGGAGAGTTCTGCGATATAGAAATTGACAATCGGTCAGCAGCGAGAGTTTCATGATCATTCCGACCGACCGCAGTTGGGTTCCATACTTAGCCAGTATTATGGATGCACCTTCGCGGATAGGTTGTATCGAACTATGGTGTATACATTAGCATTTCCAAATTAGTTTTATTTAACAGTAGGGCTCCTGGACATAAAACATTAAAATTTATCAAATTATAGGTTTCCTGGACAACAAAGATTAAACATAGGAAATATGTAATTTTATAGAGTAGATATATACAGCTTGCATAGAGACATCATCCCATATTTAATCAGTTTTTGGATCGCATGTTGTCAGGGTAGGCGGCTGAAAATTGACAATCGGAGACTTCAGCGATATAGAAATTAACAATTGGAATTGCGGACTATTTGAATTTGAAGGTCGTCATGTCCAAAAAAGTTAACATTGTTGAAATAGTTTACTTTATGTGCATTTTACATACCCTGGTGGACAAAAAAGACAAAAAAAAAATAGTGAGCATTTTTTGGATCGTGGGTTCTTGGGATGGCGGGCTCTAGGTTCGGTCCTTGTTGTTCTGTGTCCTACAAATAGCACGGACAGTTCCACGATATACAAAATGAAAATAGGGCTTGCTTGTGCACTATTTGAATTTCAAGGGCTCTAGGTTCAGTCCTTATTGTTTCGTGTCCTACAAATAGCACAGACAGTTCCGCAATATACAAAATGAAAATCAGGCTTGCGCACTATTTGAATTTCAAGGGCTCCTGCAAAACAACTATCATTCTCAAATTAATTTTCTTTACGTACATTTTACATAATCTCCTGAACAAAAACAAAACAACAGTAGTAATGTCTGTTACATAGGGCTCCATCCCCACTACCTTCTGCGCTTCCCAATACACATTAAATATGCTTTGAAAACTTAGAACTGAGTAGACAGGTTCAAAAAGATGGGATTTAATAACTGGAAAGCTCGAGGACATATCCAATTAAAATGAATAGAAAGGCAAATATTATGGGATCTGGTAATTTGTTTTTGCCTGCATTTTAAATTTGCGAAATTATTATTATTGTTTTTTTTTTCCTTCTGCAGTTTTAGTTTTGTTCAAAGCTTCAGCATAGTTCACAAACGTGTCGGTGATAGAGACCTTCATGTCATGTCCCTCTTTAATATTGTGCATTTCAAAATGATGGGCTTTAATAACTGGAGGACATCTCCCATTAAAATGAATAGACAGGCGAATATTATGGGATCTGGTAATTTCTTTTTGCCTGCATTTTGAATTTGCAAAATACTTTTTATTTTATTTTTTGCTTGTGTAGTTTTAGTTTTCTTAAAAGCTTCGGCAAATTTCATGAACGTGTCAGCCACAGAGCCCTTGACGTCATGTCCCTCTTTAATATTGTGCATATCTTAGATGTATGATTTCAGAATCTGCTCGGATATGGGAATTTTAATACGTGCTGGTGGTCACTATTGAGCGTACATATTCAAAAATATTGGCATTAATAAGTGAAAATATTGAGAACATCTGTCATTAAAACAAATCAACACAAAATCTACGGTAGACCATCCAGCCTTGCTTTTAAATAATTATTTCCATTGCTCTCTATGATCAAAGAGTTGCGCTTTAGGGTGCCTTCGTTCTAATGTTCCTGGTCATGCACATGTAAGAGAACTTAGAGATGCGATGGACGAGAAGATGAAAGAATAGAGCCTGGTTTTATGTGACGTGAGCTTTGAGTAAAAACAAAACTCTGTTATACAAAGAGAAACTCAGAGAGGACAAAAAAAATAGAACAAGTATGTTATGGTTGGTGTTCTCCTTGTGTTCGATGCTTTGGTTCGTTGAAAATGTTGGCTGGATATTTATTGGTTGAACTTCTTTGTTTTATTGCTGGGAATTGTAATGGATTTTGAGGTCGGGTGAAAAATAGTTCTTCATTTAAGTATATAGCTTCTTCCAACAACATAGATTTGACAAGTGTATCGAGTTGTATAGATTGCACAAGTATTTGTCTACCTTGGAGGCAGGTAGCAGAAACTGTATGGGTGGATAAAATGACATATTATCACTGCAAATTTTTTTATTTCATAGTATGGTGACCTGCATGTGGGTTTGGTAGCCGACTTGATAGAAAGCTATGTTCTTTGTGAAACTTTGTTCAGTTTCCTCTTGATGTAGTTGCAGACTCTACATATTTGGCGTCACCTATGAACATTCCAGACCTTTCTGTGGGCTGCCATATCTCCATAGCTATGAAGAAATATATATTCTGATGCCATCTGCAACATTTGATGCACTTGCCACACCTGTTCTAGTGCATTCTGCTGCATTTGATGCACTTGCCACACCTCTACTGCCCAAAGAACTTATGTACCTCAACAAAGTTTCTTTTTGCATCTGGGTTTGACGTTCCTTCCAATTTAATGTAATAAAGAAAATAAGTTCCACATACAAATTCTCAGGAAGGCTTCTCAACCAAACAGATGATCGAATATAGGGATATACCAGTCACTACGTACTTGAATTATTTTTCGTTGCTTTAGCTGTTGTGACATAGAATGACTCCTTCCACTTTGAAATCAGCCTGAATGTCATTTTTAAGTTGTCTCAGATGTCAAGGGTCAAGAACATTGCAAGAAAAGCACCTTAAACACCAACTTTTCGACAGCAGAGGGAAATTAATACTTGACAAAGAATGGAATGTTGAATAAGCAGGCATTGCAAGCAGGCCATATCTGGAAGAGAGAAGATATTCAAAAAAGTGGGATAGATGTACTTGGTAGCACCGACTAAGTACAAAAATTTGAAGAAGCTTCATCAATGTACATATTTTAAATTGGTCGATGGCAGGAAAAATCACAATCGTTGTCGAAAATAGCCTCTGCTGTATTTTGTAACCCACCTTATTTGAATATAGAATAATTTTGGTTTATTTTTTAACAGTATTTTCCAACTTCTGGTATTTGTTTTAATTGTATTTTCTACCTTCTTCCCCTATGTGGTTAAACATGAAACACAAGGTTTTGTTTCTGCTGCCCAGTACTTCAATCTAAATAAAACCTGCCATGTTCTTTGTTTACATTTTACATGTAAGAATAATTTTTCATAGGCCATACTTATGTGGCGGCGGCCCTGTATTTAAAGAAAGAAATTGGAGGACCCGTGCTACTCCCATTCTTCAGGTTCCATGGATAGAATCAATAATGAGTAACGACAAGGTGGTTGAATTGTTGATGCAATGTTCCTGTGAAGTTTGTTGGATATATTGCAGCTTCTTCTATTTGATAATATCTGTGCATATACACTAATATTAGTAGTATTGGAATAAATACAAAAAAACTTCCTCTTTGACAAAGCTTAGGCAATTATGTTTGGGTTTGTGGTATTCAACAAATATGTCCATTGTTCAGTCATATACATCTTCCAGCCTAAGAACTTCCGTAATCTACAATTTATTCTTTAATTACTTAAAAGTCACACCAAATTTTGATTGCATTTAATTTAATTTAGATATTGATGTTTATGGAGAGCCAGCGTTTGTTGATCTCATTGCAACGAATACAAGATGAATAGATGATAAGGAGTTTATGTCATTGAGATCACAATGCAAATTCATGTTTCTTGTTGCGCTATGTACATTTTGCAGTCAAAATGTTTGAGGTTCCAGCAAAATTTGCAAGCCAAGAAGCATCTTGCAGATTGGGAGATCACTTGCATTTGAAACAACCAATCCATTAATATATATTTCTATGAATACTATTCAGATAAATATGAAAACTTTGTTCATTGATAGATGCTAGTATGAAAAATATTGAAATCGATATCATAACTTTGTCTTGGCCAATACTTTCCCAGTTATCTGAGCACTAGGCCCCGGGTTCGCGATACCCAACACCTATGTCCCCTGTTTCGTCATATACATGTTGCAGCGAAACAACGTTAGTGATTTGTTCCTTTCCATACTTGGCCAATTTTATGCCCGTCGCTACATATTACACTGAAAAGATCCGTGATCTACAATTTCACCGTGGGTTCCTCGTACACATTGACTTCATTCAAAGTATATGTTGCTTCTTTCAATCCCTAACAACTTTGCATCCTTCCTGATATACATAAAAAATTCTCTTACTAGTGAAAAGTGGAGAAAGTGGTACGAAAGATACCTCCATCATCTGCAATTCATCCTTTAACATCTTCATCTATATCCTTGCACGATGGATCCGACCGAGCGCTGTTCCTTTCCATACTTAGCCAATTTTATGCCCACCGCTGCAGGGCCGACGCTTGCAAACCCTGTTGTTCTTCTGCGAGATACTTAGCGCTGCAGGGCTGATGCTTGCGAACCCAGCTTCTTATCGTTCCGCAATATACATCTTGCACTGAAAAGATCTGTGATCTACAATTTCACCGCGGGTTCCTCGTACACATTGACTTCGTTCAAAGTATCTGTTGCTGCTTTCCATTCCTAGCAACTTCGCATCCTTCCAGATATACATCAACAATGCTCTTACTAGTGACAAGTGGAGAAAGTGGTACGAAAGATACTTTTGTCATCTGCAATTCATGCTTTAACATCTTCATCTATATCCTCGCACGACCGATCCAACCAAGTGTTGTTCCTTTCCATACTTAGCTGATTTTATGCCCGTCGTTGCGGGGCCGGCGCTTGCAAACCCTGATGTTCTTCTATGAGATACTTAGTTATTTTTCCCTTTTCTTGTTCCTGTATATTATCTACAATTCCACTGCCAACACCTTTGTCCTTTTTCCCTTATTTTCTTCCCATGTATTATGGGACTGTAAAATATGGACATGATATTCTATAAAGCACGCACAAATTTCGCATTCTATACCTTGCGACATTTTCGATCACGGCTTCTCGGGCACGCAGGCGAGCTCAAAAATGGGGCTTCATTGTTCCGTAGCCTACAAATAGCACCCAGAATTTCGTGATATAGAAATTGACAAGAGAATCTACGGATTGGCTGAGTCAACATTACACTTCTATTGTTCTGTGTCCTCCAAACAACACTCCCAGTTCCACGATATAGCAATTGACACACGAAATGCAGAAATGGCGGAGTGCAGATTGCCATTGTTTATGGATGCCAATCCCTATGAAGTATCTAACAGTATCTAAAAATTTATTTAGAATACTAAATTAGCACTTATTAGTGACAACTGGACACAGAGGTACGAAACAGTTGGAATTGCAGTCTCCGCAATATACAAATTGACTATCGGACATCGCCCACTCTTCCATCTTATAGATTATGCATTCAATTGTTTGGAGCAATACAATTAGAAGGTCTGGGCGTCACCTTTTCTGTGGATACCTTCTCAGCCTGTTTTGGATCCTCCTTTTGGAGGGTTCACGAAATATGCAACTCCAGTGTTGGCGGTTTGGCATATCTTTATTTCCATCTATACAATCAGACGACAAATCCAACCGACCACTGTTGCTTTCGATACTTGGCCAATTTTATGTCCATGGTTGCCGCGTTGGGACCAATTTCAGTTCCATTTATATCCTCGCATGGAGAATTGAACTGGCATCTATTCCTTTTCATACCTACCGACATTTCTGATCACGGGTTCTCGGGCGGGCGGGCTCAAAATTGGCCCTCCATTGTTGTGTGTGTTACAAATAGCACCCAAAATTTCGTGATATACAAATTGAGAAGCGGAGCTACGAACTGGCTGACTCGACACTGCACTTCTATTGTTCTGTTTCATCCAAATAGTCCTTCAAGTTCTGCGATATACAAATTCACACACGGAATGCAAGGCTGGCGGGGTGGATATTGCCATTGTTTACAGATACTAATCCCTATGAAGTATTTAACAGAATCTAAAATACTATTTTCAATACTAAATTACCTCTTAGTACTGACAACTGGACACAGGTGTGGGTCTGACATCATCCTCTCTTCCGACATTATCCGCTCTTACGTGTTATAAATTATGCATTCAAATTATTTACTCCGGTCCTTCGCAATATACAAATTGACTACCGGGTTCACATCTTGTATTGCAAATTTCCCTGATCTACAATTCCACCGCCGACTCCTTTCTCCTTTTTCCCTTTTCTTCTTCCCCTGTATTATGGCTCTCATTATCTCCATGTATATAATCACACCTTAGGAAATTTTTTGTCCACGGTTGTTGGGTTGGCAATCTACAATTCTATCGCGTGCTTCTCGAACTCGCAAGCTTCAATGTACCACGGTTCACAAATGTGCTTCCTAATATACATTTTCTATGCTCTTACTAATGACTCTTACAAGTGACAGTCGCACACAACAATACGAAACAGTTCGCATCCAACCATTTGCAACATAGAAATTGACTACCAAGTTCTGACATCGTCCCCTCTTCCATGTTACAGATTGTGCATTCAAATGTTCTGAATAATACAATTTGACCATCCAAACCTTAGACCCTATTTTGGATCCTCCTGTTCAGGGATTCATGAAATCTTAAATTCTTAGTCAGTGTTTCAGGTTAGCGCATTCGAAGTCTGCTGCTTCTTCTTCCCCGATAAGCATATTGCTCTCAAAATTTCCATGATTTACATTTCCACCATGGACTCGTTGGTCCTTTTTCCCTTTTCTTCTTCCGTTGTATTATTGCATTGTGGTTATATACATAGTCACCTTCCTATAAACACGGGTTCCAGCATTGGCGGGTTGAGATATCTTTATCCCCATCTATATATTCACACGACTCCTCCGACCGACCGCTATTGCTCTCCATACTTAGCCAATTTTATCGCCACGGTTGGCGGGTTACGCATATTGCAATCAAAAAGTTCCAAGACATACAATTTGACCCTGGCACCCTCACCTTCAACAGTTGTACCTTGCAACCCTATTTTGTAGCGGATTTTTTCCCCTGCCCACGACCTCCATACTTTCTTTCTATGCAATTAGAAACCTTTGATGCTAACAGGTCACCATGTAGGAACCGTCAACATTGTCATTAATGGGAGAAAAACTCGAGGAGATATCCCATTATTACGCATTAAACCAAAATGTGCGGAAACTTATTTTGTCCCTTCCGATTGTTCATCTCCAACATGCGTCGTCATGTTGGGCCACTCAAGAAATCTGCAATGCTTAATCGCTCATTGCAATATCCACCATGTTCGCATTTCTATATATGCAATTAGTACTGTTTAATGTTAACAACACATCATGCAATAGCCATCCAGATTACCATTAATCAATGAAAGTCTCGAGGACATCTCCCATTCACACGCTTTCGACCAAAATTTGCGCAGGGTTATATTATCCCTTCCAACCTTTCATTTCATTCATCGTCTGGAACAAATAAATGTCTTTGTAGACCTATGGTAGTGTGTCGACAACAGTTTTGTGGAGATACAATAAATATGTTCACAGAAGAGGACCAAAGGTTCCAGTGGTCCAGGGCATACTTTTACTATTCATCTCGTTCTGCCCAGAACGAAGTGATTTGGACCTCTAGAATCGCTCGTGCAGGCTGCGTCCCTGAGGTTTTTGACTGTAAGGAGGTTGTCTCTTCATGCACCGAAAAATATATTTCAGGCCAAACAATTATTCCACTGTGCGACCATTCTCTTGTTTCTTTGTCACCTCAGCTCTTCTACGAGATGTTGAAATTGTCGAAACCAACATTAACATTCAGAGGACAAGACTGGAAGCAGTTTCTAGAAAAACATCATAACGGGTTGGACATCTTAGCCGACTTCCTCAAAGACCCGACAACAGTTCCTGAAGATATCACAAGGCTCTAGGTAAGTTCCTTTAGAAATCCATTCAGGAAAATTGCTTGGTTGTTTACAAGAATAACGAGACAGGCATCCACAACAAGCATTTCCCATATAATTATTTATATTTTGTATTTCACAGTCAAGGAACAATACATTTTCGATTGGGGAAATATAATCTCCATTAAACTCAGTTCCCAGTTGTCATGATTCAAAGAATCGAATAAATTTTATATGTCATCCTACTTGATTTTCGCAATTGTGTATTGTTGCCCGATTCCAAAACTTTCTCTTTCCAATAAAATAAACTGTGGATTCAACCCAATAACATTCTGGCATGACGCCATGTGGAGACACAAGGCCTTCCATTGTTTTTATGAAGTTTTTAATGGCTTTGTGTCAGTTTTCAAAGATTTACTATTAGGCAAGGATGCTCCATGGATGTCTGGCCACGCAAGCAAGTTTTTGAACAAGAAGGGCAGACTTGAGAAAAAGGAAAATCACAGTCTCCTCATGATCTTTGGCTCTAAGGAAAAGCTTGCCTTCCTTCCATGTCACATCATGGAAAAGATGTTTGTTGCAGAAATAGCAAGGCAATACAACCATTGGTTGCATTTTTTCCATGAAAAGAAAAAAGAAACAATTCATTCCTCTGCCCTGGAAAGTCGGAGACTTCGTGTGCAGAAACATCAACAAAACTGACGTGTTTGCCGCCCATTTCAAGAAATTGAACCTAACGTATGTTGTAAGGATAAAAGGCTTCGACCCCAATGGAATTTTTGGAGAAAATTTACTGGGTGTTGGGTTTAACACCTATTTTATCCATAGACACCTGACCCAAGACAGGGACAGTGTCGACAATAATCCTGCTTCTACCCATTGCGAAAGCGCAACTGAATTGTACAGACAAGATGGTAAAGTATCTAGTGAGAAGAGTACGTAGTCCCCCGCCAGCACTCCCAAGAGCACGACACCACAGAGCGTCACTTCGACAGTCCATCCCAGTAAGAAAGCAACCCAGAAATATTTGAATGGAGGAGGAGATAAGAACCCTCCTCGCATAAATATTGATAGTTTTCACAAAGTTCCACTGATGGAGAAAAGAAAAAACAATGCAGGGAACACGGAGGAACCCAAAATTGACAGTGGAAAACTGCAAATTGAAATTGAAGCTGAGCACATGCAAAAAATTGGGTCATCCGCGGTGGATATATCTAACACCATTTTTTTTGACATAGATGAATCCTTTGTAATCCAGAGCGCTATTTTTGACAGCCAATCTAAAAGTATGGTCATTGAAAAGAGAGATGTAACAAACAGGAAAGACAAATCTTGAACAGAGATTGACTTTATCCAAATGACCCCGTCCAAAATTTGTTTGTTTTACCAGGTAACCGGTGACGTTCTTCGCAATTCCATTGGAGGAATGGAGACGGATTATGCCAATCTTAAACACTGCCTCAATGAATTTGAATAGGCTTTCATTGCAACACTAGAATTTGCCAGTCCTTTGGAAAAAATCGTGCCTTCTACCATTGTAGTGAAGATGAAAGTATCCTCTACCCTCCTTGCATGCTCCAAAGCCCTTGTAGAGAACAAAATCAACAAAAGAATGCAGCAAGTTACTGAAGCCTGGGAAACGTCGCAAAATTTAGTTTCCTTCAAAAAGAAGGCCAATGATTTTCTTGAACATTTGGAGGCGAATTTTTAAAATGAATAGCTTTTCTGTCATCAGGTGCTGGACCCTTTTTCCAACTATTCCCTAAACACATCGAAACTAAAAAGAAGATAGGAGAAACTCCCCTCCCCAAAGCACACCAAAAAAGCAAAAGCATGCTAGCAAAAAAAATTGAGA
>JASDQU010243757.1:27755-37898 GCA_032191745.1 Picea mariana | reverse complement strand
TTGAAGAATGTTGCAGATTCATTAACAAAATCTGTGAGCACTGAGAAGTTCTCTTGGTGTAGAGGATCCATGGGCATTGCTGCCCTGGATTGTTGACTATATAACCCTGTAACCCCCTGTGTGCAAAGAAAACAACAAGTGGGAGAATGTTGGGTATGTGTTATATTCTTTGCACGAGTAGTAGTGTCTGAGCGCCTGTGCCGGGCACGCGGGGGGGTAAGAGGGGGGTGCAGGGGGGCAGAGCCCCCGAATTTTTTTTTTGGGCCGACATATTTTCGCCGGTTTCGGGCCGACATATTATCGCCGGGCCGACATATTTCCGGGACGACATATTTCCGGGACCACATGATATTAGGTGGTTTTCGGCACATGGTTTTTTCCGATGGTTTTATATTTCCGGTTAAGGAACTAGGGTTTTGGACTAATCCAGGTCATTGGGTTAGGGTTTTGGATGCCGCTGGCTCCTATATGTATATTGTATTGTAAAGAAAATGTATCAATATAATATATGCTAGTTTTCCCGGTTTGGGTTTCCAAGTGAAAAATCTTTGTGTAATGTTTGTGTTTTCCATTGTATCTTTTCTGTTCTTTTCTGAATATCAGTTTGCAGTAGATATTGTACAAGGTTAGAATTTACAAGCAGGTTGCGTGTAGATGGTATTCAATGAGAGCAGGTTGCGTTTAGATGGTGGCGATTTGATCGATCCACTTGTATCCATAATGTTTAGCATCCATAATGTATCTTTCATTTTCACAAACACACTAGATCTAGTAGAATATATGATAGCTGACGTGGGATTGTATCCAATAGCATTTTTGAGATGATTTACAGCCTCATCAAACCACCACTCCTCATGCATGATAAGGGTATGCTAAAGTCAATATTATTCAAAGATATTTGAGAGGCCATCTTGATATCCTCATGCTAGAAAGATCCTCGATTGGAGGGCAGTCGATTTTGCCAAGCTAGCCTCTGTCCTTCCATACCATTTAATGAAGTTTGTAATACATGTAACCCATTGCAATTGTTGACAACTTCACTATATCACATGTATGATAGGGAAAATATGTACAAGATATTTCTTACTCATATTTTAATAAATGCTACCAAACTTTATTTTATTTTAGAAAAATTAACTTCACTGACTGACAACACCAATTTTCTTCTCAGTGTTAACTTGTGGCTGGTGAATGCTGAAAGGCTGACTCCCAACGTAGTTATATAAAAAAAAAACCCTGAATGTCATTAACTTTATTTGGACTTAGTTATAATATATTAATTAAAATTGTATATAATATATTAATTAAAACCATAATTATTATAATGAGTTTATAATGATTTTATGTATTGATAAAGGGAAAGCAAGTCTACTGAATATCTTGCAATTTAGTTAATGTATATAATGCCACTCTCGGTCTTGGTTACTGTGAAATGGTTACTGTTGAATTGTATCAAGGATGAATTCAAAATTTTGAAATGAGCAATCATTTAGGTTATACCATTTAATAAATTATTCAACGAGCATGATTCAAGCTCGAGGATTTTTATATTACAATTTGTAAAACAAATCTTCAGGAATCAAATTGCATTGACCTGCGTAGCAAAGATCGTATTGTATTAATTTTCAAACTTTCCAAAGGTATATTACAATTTTCAAAACAAATCTTCTAGAATCAAATTGTATCGACCTGAATAGCGATGACGATAATGTATTGATTTTCAAAGTTTCTAACTAGTTCACTGCACCAAATATCAAAGTGTGCGTAGGTTAATGGAATTCACTGCACCAAATTTAATGGAATTTGATGCTTGTGTATGATGGCCGGAAAACATAGTTGGGATAAGGATGGGCGGTTCAGAAACTTTTTTTTTCAATGTTTCATAAACTTAATCTTTTATGTCTCTAAAATTTTGAATCAGGAGATTTATATCTGCAAATTTCTGTATAGGCTGCCAAAATAAAAATACCGCTACATCCTTGAAAATTCTATTACATTTATAACTCAAAATTGATTACATCTCCCTGACCGCAATAGTCCATGCAATCCATCGATATGATTCCCAATCTTGCTGCAAGCTTAGTATAAAAGAGACCTAAATATATGTGCAACACACCTAATAGAAAAAACACGTTTATTAAGGAAACTGTGCATTCTATAGCGGGTTCACCCTTTCTATTTCTATGTGATAGTAACAATGTTTAATCTAAACAATGGAGTTAATACACATGGAATATGAAAAATCCCTTTACTACACATCTAATATGTAACCTTAGCATTGCAATTTCTATATGCACATCATATAAGCTATAAGTGCGTTCATATTAGGGTTTAGATGGGTTTGAGAATATTATTTCTCAAGCTTAGTTTAGATGGGCATTATCAGCCCTTGAATGTTTACATGGGCATTCACCTGTAGGCCTTGCGATATTATTTCTTGGGGACCGCATAAGATGGAATGATCAATTGAGGAAGCTAGTCCATGGGCACAGGAACCGAACCGACCAATATGACAGCTGTGCTCTATCGCTGTTAGTGGCTGTGAGTTTGAGGTAGTGTAGATTAATCATCTAAATGTGGATTTAATCTATGTCAATCATCTAAAAGTGGCAATCATATGGCCATACAATAATTTCTTAATATGATTAGGTAATTGTGAAAAAGTAAATAGGTTAACTGATGCATTCATAAATGCAAGGAAGTTATGAACAATAAATCATATTCATTGATTTAGGAGGATGACTAAGAATATGCCAGCATCTTCAATTGTTAGCCATAGTAAAATATGTTATTAGAATAAATCAATCAGATTAATAAAAGAAAAATATCATATATATTTAAACTATAAATATGGCACATGGAATTGGGTAGTTGTTTAGCTACCTTGTTATGGAAATAATGTGGCATCAAAAGTATAAGCCCATCACATTGAAATAAGGAAACCCACTTAATCCCCAATTACTACCCTTAACTAAGAACCAAGATGGAAAATTGACATTCAACCCAAGTCACCATAAGAGTGGGTCTCATGAGGAATTTTAATACATTCAAAGCATTACCAAAGTACATGGCATTGTGAACAACACAATGATTGTAGGCGTAGAATTATGTAACGATTTCAAGATAGAATGTGGAATCTATTTCTTAGAGTATGGAATAGAGAACTCAAAGTGCACATTATAGTTAAAGTCCAACTTACATGTTTTAAGGCTAGGGTGATCGTATTGAAAAAAATCTTGTAACCTTTAAAATAAATGTTGATGTGGGAAACATTGCGTAAAGTATGACTTACGATTCATCCTCTACTTTGTTAGTAAGCAGAGGGCATTTAGTAAACTTGAGTTCGAATGGAAACATAGTCATAAACATGGTTTGTATTGATAATGAGGGAGAATCTAACCTTAGTAATGCTAAGAGGGAAAGACACATCATTGTTACAAGAAAGATATTGATCACTTACAAGTTAGTAAGATGAGTGATAAGTACCTTAGCTAATGCTTGTTACCCATGCTTTTGGTCATCTTGATGGTGTATTGATGATGGTGTAGTCAGGATCCTAATAAGAACTTTCTCCTGAGAAAAGTGACATTCATCTCTTCCCAGAAAACATATTTTTGAAGAGAGTTCATAGGTTCCTTATATCCTAGGGTGAGAGAATGACCCATTTTCCTAGGTTGCCTTCAGCTAGGGTGCGAACTTCTTGCACTGTGCTATATATCTAGGGTGCGAACTTGTTCTCAAGCTTGGAAAAATATGAAGTCTCGATGGTTCTAGAAGGGAATCTTCTAGAGAATGGGTTGGTATTCGAATGGTTATTATGTTACTGGTTTCCTTGATTTGGTGGGATCATTCTCATCCAAGTAACCATCTCATCCTCTCCTATATATTGATGGGATTCTCATGGAAAAGGTTAAGCAAGATTAATTGGAGAATTGGTGAAGGAATTGTGTGAATGACCTAGTTTGAACAAGAGCTTGGAGACTCTAGCAAGTATATCAAGAGGAATTGGATCCTCTTCATACAAGAATCGAGAAAGTGTGTGTGTTGGAACCAAGAGCCACCGAAAGGAAGCTTGCGACATCAAGGCGATCAGGTTGTATCTTCTACTTTTGATTAATATGATACAAGGACGTGTCCTTTTCCCATAAAGTCATTATTACTTTATTGTGTAATTCCTTGATCATAAACATAAGTTGACGATTGAATAGATTTTTCTATCTTCACTTTGGTTGGTTTGTGTTGTCTTGGTCTTGACCTCACGAGAGCACCGAAGCGAAGCGGGAGAAATAGAGACCCTAGGAAGCGATACAAAGGTATGTCACTTGTTCCTCCCTACTAGCTAATTCAATGGTCTTAACTTAGGGAAAGAGTCATGTCCTGTCCTGTTTTGTTCTAGATCCAGGTGGATCTAGGGAGATCTGTTAGTGTCCGCACCTACCGATTAGTCAAATAACAAAATTGGCGACTCCACTGGGGAGTTTCCAATTCCTCTTGATAGACTTGCTAGAGTCTCCAAGGTCCTGTTCAAGCTATGTCCTTCACACAATTCCTTCACCAATTCTCCAATTAATCTTGCTTAAACTTTTCCATGATAATCCCATCAATATATAGGAGAGGATGAGATGGTTACTTGGATGAGAATGATCCCACCAAATCAAGGAAACTAGTAACATGATAACCATTCGAATACCAACCCATTCTCTAGAAGATTCCCTTATAGAACCATCGAGACTTCATCTTTTTCCAAGCTTGAGAACAAGTTTTCACCCTAGATATATAGCACAGTGTGAGAAGTTCACACCCTAGCTGAAGGCAACCTGTGAAAATGGGTCATTCTCGCACCCTAGGATATAAGCAACCTGTGAACTCTCTTCAAAAATATGTTTTCTAGGAAGAGATGAATGTCACTTTTCTCAAGATAAAGTTCTTATTAGGATCCTGAGTACACCATCATCAATACACCATCAAGATGACCAAAATCATGGGTAACAAAATGCCCCCCAAAGTATGAGGCCAGAATCAGTGACAACTGAAATATTTTGTAAACGGCTAGCAGAAATGGCTACTTTCCCTTTGCTCCTCTCTGCCTCTGGAACACAATGCAAACGACATTACTCACTCATGGGCAGCCCACCACCTCTACTATCATTCTGGATCGCGTGGTACCCACGCCATGACAGTCCTGTCAAGAAGTAAATGTCCTCGATATCCAAGGACAATGTGTGGACCCCTACATGGAATACTTGCTGGTCGGGATCCCACATATGCACAAGGTACTCTAATAACTTGACTTGGGCCCTCATACCCAAGATATGAAATAATTTCAGGATACCACAGTCTCGTAAAGAAACAATGGTGGCCGGATGATTCCCGACAATGGCATCATCTTCTTCATGCTCTCTTTCACGCCATTCTAGAACCATGGTGATAGCCAAATACCTACATAAGAAGCATAAGAAGAAAATTAGTAACTCTATTCAACACTTGCTATCTTTTTCATTGAGAAAAACTTTAAGAAATTTTCCACTTTGTGGTTCTCACAGGTGCCTTTGGGGTCACCTACGAGAATGAGGCATTCTCGCAGGTCTTGTGTGGGTGGCCTGCGAGAATAGCTGAGCACAACTTTAACCCCCAAAACAATTTCAAAACTATGATTTTTTCCAATTAAAATGGAAAATCAAACCATGAAAAGATAGAGGACAAGGAGCTTACCTCACTGCCGGAGATGGTTCATCGAATGGATGCTCATAACTCCCGCAATCGAGCGTCGAAATTCAAGGGCAAAAGAGGGGTTTTGGACTCAAATATTGATAAAGTTAAAATGATTATGGTAAAAATAAATTTTACCCCTTTATATTTACTTTTACCATTTGTTATTGGATTTTATAATTGTTTATTTATTAAAACCTAATGCCTAATACCCTTTTGAGTGCGACTTTTGCAGATGTAACGACCTTGATGTTCATCCACAGGGATGCAGATATTTTTTCTTCTTCATCACATGTTTTGATTGTTTTTTATGGTTTTTGTACAAAACCTCGAGCTTGGTCTTTGTCTATTCTCACGCTCAAAAATACATGAGAACGCGATCGAGCACACTTTTATCACTTTTTCAGGCTCAACAAGGTTATACGAAAAAGGAACCCCCTTGGAGCCCTCTTTAATCTCTTTTCAGACTCTCTAAACATGAAAAGATTGCCGAGGGACCTTCCTATTTTCATGCTCGTTAAGGTATTTGAAGAAAGCGTCTGTTGGGCGATAATTTATCTCTTTTTCGGTCTCATCAGACTATTTTACGAAAAAGGAACTGAGAGAGTTCTCTTTTAAGTGTTTTTCCAAGCTCCATAATCATGAAAAACCTTCGAGTTTTCTATCTTTGGACTCGTTAAACAAACATTGACAGACCCATAATGGGACCGAACCAATCCTTCCTAGGGTTCGTTAAACATACTCTGAAGGACTTATCCGAAGGATGAGCTTATATCAACAAGCATATGTTATCCTCCTCAAGCTTGTGTAAAAATAAAGAGGTACTCACCAGAAATGGTGGGGGGAAATTTGGGAAAGGGATGTGTTCTCATATTCATATTAATTGGTAGTAAGTGTCGCTCTTGAACATGACACCCCCCTATTCATTATCTGAAGCCGGTTTGGGAAATCCATTTGTCTCTCATTCGATTTGCTACAAGGTCATACCCGCGTCGTCTCTGAGTCAATGCTGCCAAATTATTGGCCGTGTCATTCATATGTTCAAGAGAAGTTCATCTGAAACCTCTATTGAGTCGGTCATCTGCAGTTGTCCATCCTCTCTGTGTCAGCCTTCCCTGTGTCCAGTCCAACTTACATCATACTCTGTTTCACCTTTAAAATCTGTTACTCATTTCATGTCATTGATGGGGGATACATCAAGGCCCTCCTGTGATGAGTTTTGTTCCGTCGACTCCAGCTCATTATCCGGAAAAAAGACTTAGAAATTCTTTGGTACCTTGGAACTTGCATGCCTCAATGGTAGGTTTCCTTGCTTTCGACAGTGGGTTTACATCATTGACCCCTGATTGAAAGATTCCGTCGGATGTTCGACCTCAACTCATTCATTCACATTTGGTGGATTGTACTAGTGTACCTTGGGAGTCATTGAAATTAATGGTGATTTTCATTGCACTTGTTAACAGTTTCATCAATGACCAGTAATCAAGTGGTTTCTACCATGTTCAACTTCAACACATGTAATCACATGGTTAGATTCGTACTTTCAGACGATGGGATTGAAGACCTTGGATCTCATCTCTTTTGTCCATGTTGCGATGAAATATGTATAATTTGTAACACATAGATCCACTTTGTATGTCTCATGGCTATGTCATCTCAATTTGAATTTTCTTGCATAGATCCACAATGTATTCTTGGTGGCTATGCGATATTTTGACGGCATGGATCCATAGTGTATGATTTGTGGCCATGACCTATGCTTATAATGTCATCTGTCTGTGATCTGAGTATGGGAACGCCTACCTCATAACTAGTATGATATTCTGCAGATGCTTGGTTGTTCGCAGGTTTCCGATTACGTGCACTCCTGGTTTCCGACACACGCACACAATGCTAGTTAACTAAGAAAAATGAATGAAAGAATGCTTGAGAAAAGGGGGTATTCCTTTGGAAGGGTGTCACTTTTGCCCATAAATTTATTGGTAGTAGAGATCACAATGGAGTGTCATGGTTTATTATGCACAAGTTCCTTGTAAGAGAGGTGAGTTTTCTAGATGGTAGCTCACATCTTGAAATGCATTAATTAGTTTAGCAACTGCTTGCTCACCAAGAAGGATGTTTCCCTATGAAGAAACTCTAATTATATATATATATATATATATATATATATAAGGAATGATGAAAACACTTTCCATCGTAGTAAGGGGAAAGAACTTGAAAGTGATAGAGATGGACAAAAAAAAGAGTTATAGGCTAGAGTTAGTAGGAATTATGTAGGTATAGACGATATAATTGTGAGACATACAAAGTACAATTGCGAGAAGAGAATACCTTAAGGACAAGAGACTAAAGAGTTTGGAATGAAACCTTAGTAATTTATTCTTGGTATAGAAATGTTCACTAACTCACATGTCAAAATGGTGTTCTTTATGTATAGGCACTTTGGTAAAAATTAACTATGGATAGAAAACATGATTTTCTCAACTATGATGAAGATAATCCTACTCAACTATTAAATTGGTCGATATCTAAATTATATGACTTAAGAGGAAAGCGAGATCGAGGACAATGACCAAGCAAACCATAAAGTGACGACATCACATGACAATCAATTAGCATTATCTTAGTCTATGTTCTTAAGAATGATTCAAACTTTTGTGTGCCAATCTCATGAGTGATGGCATATGTATTGTCAAACTAGAGTAATAATAAAAGTCAATCATGATTGTTTATAATTATCAAGATATCCAAGGTGGGATTGTATATATGACATGATGAAATATATATTGAATTCAATATAAGATTCACTTAACTAAATAACCGATGATAAGCCAAGGTTCTTATTGGCGACCAAACCAATAGACTATACTCTAAATACGAGGCTCCTATATGAAACTTAGGATATGTATTGTCAAACTAGAGTAATAATCAAAGTCAATCATGATTGTTTATAATTATCAAGATATCCAAGGTGGGATTGTATATATGACATGATGAAATATATATTGAACTCAATATAAGATTCACTTAACTAAATAACTGATGATAAGCTAAGGTTCTTACTGGTGACCAAACCAATAGACTATACTCTAAATACGAGGCTCCTATATGAAACTTAGGAAGAAAAAATCTACAAGAAAAACATGTACTTTCATTAATTTAATTACCAATGGTAATAAAATAGAGTTAAGACCTAGTAAAGTACCTACTAAATAGGTGTAATTACAATCAATATATTAATAGCCTCAACATGATTTAATCAAGTCGTGGTCCAATGGGACCAATATAACATAAGGTTTTCTATCAGGAAAGACAAATAGAAGTTGTGTCATAAATTCTACTCATATTGTGAATGAGCATAACTTTGGGACAAAGTTTCTTGAAGGGCGGGTGTATGTAACGACCCATATTTTGGCTTTAGGTACTTAGAACTTTGATTTTTTTTCTCATCTTAGTAATTCATTTCTTAACAACTATATGGACTTAGTGAAACTAATGTAGACATGTGAGAGGTGTACGTCTAGACTTATTTGTGAGTTTCACAATATTATATTTGTTGTTATATGTTTTGCGATGATGATGATTATGTGATTTAGTTAAACATGTAAATTTAAATGTGGAATTTTGGTACATGGATACCAGTTTAAGTTATGTTATGAATGTGTAAGATATGCAAGGCATGATAAAAATAAACATACATTCTTAATTGAACGTCAATACAGATATGGTTTCTTATATGAAATTATGACGTATATACATGGATATGAATATTGGTGAACTAAGCTGTAGGTTGACAATTTATGTAATGACCAAATGACTGTAGTGTTGATGTAATTTGGATGTCGTAGACATCCAAAAGATAGTGTATGCTATAAGTTGTACTTATGATTTAATTTATGGTTTCAAATATTGCTATGATCTGTGGTAAGTGTGGTTTTGACAGAACACACAACTTGCCTAGAGTGGTTATTGATGACGTGACTCTAAGAATAGTAGTTGCACAATAGGGTTTGATGCAGGGTGTGGAACCTAGTTCTATAAGGAGGAGTGGAGGTATTTCCCACCATTTATCCTCTGAAACCTAGAGTCGTGTGAGGGCTGTGTGAAGTCACGCTCCCCTAGACATGTGATGGTGACTGCTAGTTGCCTATTGGGGAAGCTTGGTCGAGATGTATGATACTTCCGCTTACAGGTTCTATCTGGAGTTGGGTCAATATAGTTGACACTCCAACTTAGTCCAACAGAGGAAAGGATAGGATGGAAGATGGAAGTAGGTTAGGAAGGAAGGATGCTTCGATGTTAGTTGAGAATACTAATTGGGGATTAGAGATGCCACTATTGTTTAATCACTTGGTTCCTACCATGTTTAAAACCCTCTTTGATTTCCTATTGATGTTTTAAGTGTGTTAATGAGTTATTCATGAATTGGTGTAA
>JASDQU010243757.1:4889-15381 GCA_032191745.1 Picea mariana | reverse complement strand
ATATATATATATATAGATAAGGAATGATGAAAACACTTTCCATCGTAGTAAGGGGAAAGAACTTGAAAGTGATAGAGATGGACAAAACAAAGAGTTATAGGCTAGAGTTAGTAGGAACTATGTAGGTATAGACGATATAATTGTGAGACATACAAAGTACAATTGCAAGAAGAGAATACCTTAAGGAGAAGAGACTAAAGAGTTTGGAATGAACCCTTAGTAATTTATTCTTGGTATATAAATGTTCACTAAATCACATGTCAAAATGGTGTTCTTTATGTATAGGCACTTTGGTAAAAATTAACTATGGATAGAAAACATGATTTTCTCAACTATGATAAAGATAATCCTACTCAACTATTAACTTGGTCGAGATCTAAATTATATGACTTAAGAGGAAAGCAAGATCGAGGACAATGGACAAACAAACCATAAAGTGACAACATCACATAACAATCAATTAGCATTATCTTAGTCTATGTTCCTAAGCATGAACCAAACTTTTGTGTGCCAATCTCATGAGTGATGGCATATGTATTGTCAAACTAGAGTAATAATCAAGTCAATCATGATTGATTATAATTATCAAGATATCCAAGGTGGGATTGTATATATGACATCATGAAATATATATTGAACTCAATATAAGACTCAATTAACTAAATAACTGATGATAAGCTAAGGTTCTTACTGGTGACCAAACCAATAGACTATACTCTAAATACGAGGCTCCTATGTGAAACTTAGGAAGAATAAATCTACAAGAGAAACATGTACTTTCATTAATTTAATTACCAATGGTAATAAAATAGAGTCAAGACATAGTAAAGTACCTACTAAATAGGTGTAGTTACAATCAATATATTAATAGCCTCGACATGTTTTAATCAAGTCATGGTCCAATGGGACCAATATAACACAAGGTTTCCTATCAAGAAAGACAAATAGAAGTTCTGTCATAAATTCTACTCATATTTTGAATGAGCATAACTTCGGGACAATGTTTCTTGAAGGGTGGGTGTATGTAACGCCCCATATTTTGGCTTTAGGAACTTAGAACTTTGATTTTTTTTTTCTCATCTTAATAATTCATTTTTTAACAACTATATGGACTCAGTGAAACTGATGTAGACATGTGAGAGGTGTACGTCTAGACTTATTTGCGAGTTGCACAATATTATATTTCCAATTATTTGTTTGTGATGATGATGATTATGTGATTTAGTTAAACATGTAAATTAAATGTGGAAATTTGGTACATGGATACCAGTTTAAGTTATGTTGTGAATGCGTAAGATATTCAAGGCAAGATAAAAATAAACATACATTCTTAATTGAACGTCAATACAGATATGTATTCTTGTATGAAATTATGACGTATATACATGGATATGAGTATTGGTGAACTAAGTTGCAAGTTGACAATTTATGTAATGACCAAATGAATGTAGTGTTGACATAATTTGGATGTCGTAGACATAAAAAAGATATTGTATGCTATAAGTTGTACTAATGATTTAATTTATGGTTTCAAATATTGCTATGATCTGTGGTAAGTGTGGTTTTGATAGGACGCACAACTTGCCCAGACTGGTTATTGATGACGTGACTCTAAGAACAGTAGTTGCACAATAGGGCTTGATGTAGGGTGTGGACCCTAGTTCTATAAGGAGGGGTGGAGGTATTTCCAACCCTTTATCCTCCAAAACCTAGTGTCGTGGGAGGGTTGTGTGAAGTCATGCTCCCCTAGACATGTGATGGTGACTGCTAGTTGCCTATTGGGGAAGCTTGGTCGAGATGTATGACACTNTACTCACTTGGTTCCTACCATGTTTAAAACCCTCTTTGATTTCCTATTGATATTTTAAGTGTGTTAATGAGTTATTCATGAATTGGTGTAATTTTGTTCGTTAAGATTATTAAATGATGCATTACTTGATCTATTGTCCTACATGTCTTGGTGATCATATAGGAACTATGCACTAGAGGCAATGGTTGTTTATCGTTAGTACATACATGAGATATCTGTCCGCTAGCTAGGCACACATACCCTACCTATGTACACTAGTACAATTAATTAATGTATTAATTATTAAAGTAAATTATTAACTATTTAATTGAATGTTTATTGAATATGTAAATTATATTGCATACAAATTATCTAGAAGCATTAAATATATTCTTGACTTTGATAGATGGTGGGTATGATGAATTGAATGAGCATGGTGGAGTGTTATGTACATTTTGGGGAAAATTGTCAAAATACATTTATTAGCTAGAAATACTTTCATTTTATTTATTGTTGTTTAATGCAAGTCATTTATATTTTAGTCTTATTTTAATCTTTTCTCGAAATCTAGATAAGGGAGGTTGATGGATAATAATGAGGGTGGTTGAGGATACTTGGGGAAGGGTGTATGGAACTTGATAAATAGAGGGGGGATGGAGAGGTTTGAGGAGGATGAGAGGTTGTGAAATTCTTAGAAGATATAACTCTTGTGATAGATTTCTTTAAGAAATTGTGCTTTGTTGTTCTTGGAGTCACGGGCACGGAAGTCTAAGAAACCGAAGGGTTTCTTGGAGATAGGAAGCCAGCTAGGCTCCTAGTTGGCAGGGAGGATTCTGTTGTTTCATTCTGGGCAAGCGGGAAAAGAATGCTTAGAAGCGCCCAGGACTACATTACAACCGACGAGCTTCGACAAGCTAAGGAGGAGGTATTTTTTGGTGGTATTTGGTTATTGATATTTTGTATATACTTTTGTTTTAAGTTCTAACTCATAGAGTTAACATATTACTTATTTCATCATGTTATCTAAATTTATCATTGAGCAAATGTAGAAGAATTGTGTAAATAAACATCAATGGAATTATGATAAAACGAAGTTGTTATTGTGTATGTATAAAATGAAAGATTAATTTTTTAGCATCCTGATGTAGGGTGTTACAAAGACATTCAAGTATTCATAGCAAGTGTTAAGTGTAAAATCATGAAGATGGGTAACACTTTTGCTTGTTTTATGACAAAAAAAACAGTATTTTCACAAGTTCTTCAACTTCTGGCATACAAAAGTATTTTTTTTTTTTTAGAATTTCACTTTACAGTAAAAACAAAACTTGTGAAGAATTTTGTTATCCTTCCAATGACTATTTTTCAATTTTTTTTTATCAAGATTTGATATGTCAATTTGACAATTGTTTAACAGTATGTTCCTTAAACATGAAAGGAATGATAATGAGTTATTGTTTTCCACAACATTATATCTATTATTAAACTTATGTTTTTAAGAAATGCAATATACTGCAAAAATCTACAGAGACTCTATTTTATTATGACTATAATTTTGAATCTAACGGATCAATATTATAATTTCTAGAAGTTTTTGAAGTTGACCAAGATAAAAACGTTGCATATTTTAAACACGTGTTTTTATACACCTTGTATCTATCTGAATTTTTACTTAAAAGTAAAATCTAAAGATACCCTTTTGAAGAGAACAGTCTAAGGATTATGAATATAAATTTTCCATAATTTTTCACGATGTATTTTTAGATATATTGATTTTTTATTTCACCGAATCATAATCTCACCTAAAAATATTATGCAATGAGTTTTTTATAAAACTAAATAAAATTAGATAAAAACAATGAAAATGAAAATAAGTTATACCCAACGAAAGTAGATTCAATTTTTAAAATGTTGGTATCAAATTTGAAACTAAATTCTGGGTATTTGTAGGAGTTCGCTACCTCCAAAGATGAAGTAAGATGGAGAGGATTTGCAGTTTCTTGCAAACAGTCCCATTTTCAGGTTTTCGACTAAAATATTCTTTCGGACAAAACCTAGTTTTAACGGAATTCGTTAAAAATAAACTTTTTGGCCGAAACGTATTTCGGTCGAAATATGGCTACCACGGGAAAATAATTCATCCGAAAAAAATTGTACACGAATTTTGAGGGTGCTGTTAAATTCGACATGAAAATTTTCGGCCGAAAAAATTCCTAGCAACATTTTTTCGATCAAAAAATTGCCCCTAGAAATTTTGGAGACTAGATTGTCACGAAAGTGTTATCCAGCTTCATGATTTCACTCTTAACCTTCTCACCTCTTGAGAAGCTTAGAAAGAAATTCTTCACCATTGTTACTAGAGAAAGAAACTCTATATTGAGGACCTCAATGTCCCTCCCAAGGAGGAAGAGGGGACTCATAAGTCCCTACATTTCTTCTAGGTTTTATCAATTCAAAGATCACTTTCCATTGGTAGCTATTTCTTGTTCCATTGATAAAGTTTCATTTGAGATTCATGCATGTTTAGTTTATTTGTATTTGTTTTCTTTTTTACTTCATGGTTGATCAACTAATCAACTAACTATTTTTTTATTATCGTGATGGTCTAACAAGGTAACTAATTTTCTGGTTTTTACTCACTCAAGTGGAAAAACAAGCACAATAGATTGGCGAATCCCCTCAGGAGATGGATCAAATTCCTCCCATTTATGCCTTTAGAGTGTTTATTTTAATCATTGTTTGTATGCAGGTGTAAAAATCGGCCTATACCGACCTCCAAATTTATCAATTAAGACTATGGTCAAGAGAATTTGTTTTGAATTTTTCTTCCCTATGCTTTACTATTTTTGCACGGGTATCGAGCATGACAGACACAACCTACACAATATGCACATTTTTCCTTTTTCTCTCTCACACGGTCTACACATTCTGCGCACTCTAGACATTATGTGCGACTTTCAGAACTAGAGGTCATGGATAAATCCTTTTTCTCATAGATTTTAAGGGTTTTTGAGATGGTTTCACCAAGTAGTTTTAGATTTACATTTTCATCACTTTGTAAAGAAACAAAAATAAGACTTAGATTTATTTCTTGCATTAGTAATTATCTAACATAAGAACTAAATGGGATAAAAATAACCATAATTCTTTCCTTTGTGTTTCCACTTGGATGGCCAATTAAAACATTTAGATTCTTAGTTAAAAAAAAATCTTTCACAACAACTTAATAGCTCAGGACTAGGAACCAATTTTGGCACCCCTAGTATTCTCTTTCCCTCACACTTCTTGTGACCTTGGAAAATCATAAAAGGGTATCTTAAGAAGTTCCATATCCCTATAGAAAATCATCAAAACCATCAATTAGGAGAGGTCAAAACCCCCTTGGGAACCTCTTCGTTTGATTTTGACAAATTGAAACAAAATATTAAAGTTGGAAAGGGCCCATACATGCACCCATGCTTGGAAAAATAGGACAGTTTCAAATTTTTTACAAAGAAATCAAAACAATCTAGGAAGTTAAAGAAATATGTAAGGACCCAATGCCCACATGTTTTGAAATCTAGGAGAAGCTTCAATTTTCTTAGATTAGACAAAATCTTAGGTAGTTTAAAATATCAAAGTAAGGACCCATATGTCCACATTGCTAGTGATCTGGGGATTTTGAATTATGGAAGGATTGTCTAAAAACATTTAGTAAGTTAGATTAATCAGGATTTGTAACAAACCACACAATGTCCACATGATAAAATCTTGCACATTAACTTATTAAAATTCCTTTTGACACCAGTTCCACTCTTTGCACACAATAGTACCTCACCACACACTTAAAATTTCTATTGTATATTTAAAGTCATAGTTTTCTCTCCTCCCTGCACTCACAATCGATCTAAGAGGATTAGAAATAATCCATATATATTTGGAAAGTTTCCACACCATTTTACTCAACAAGATTAATTCATGACCCTAGTCTCACAACCCACTTCAAATCCTAAAATCAACCCTTAAAACAACTCATTTTAACCTCCACAGGAGGAGCACAAAAACAAGTTTGTATTCTAAGTTAATATCTTGGGAGTAGGCACCCAAATAACCCCTTGTTATCATTTTCACATTTGAAACTTAGAATTTGATGAATTAGGAAACCAAAAATCCTCTAAGGCAAGTGTTCCTATACCATAAGGCAGAGGGATGCCCATGAAGGGTCGAAGGCAAAGGTCTAATTGTTATGTACGTGACTCCTTGAGTCATCCAACTCTTGGAAAGAATTCATACCATGATCCATTTCTTAGGCTGAAAATCTAAATGCCACACCTGATTGAGGTAAATTAGTTTCCAAAAAACTAGGATTTCTACTTAGGTGGAAATTGTGGGCTGCAAACACACCTCAATCAGTTTTTGAATGACTACTGGTAAATATCACCATTACTTTAAGGATATGCCTCCTCTACCCATCATTATAATTGATTGTTCATACCTTCGTTGGTTCCTCTTCCAATGGATTCATGCCCCACTATTGAGTGCTTTTGGAAGGCCCGATGTTATTTTTAGGGGAAGTAAGATATGTCTTTTAGGACATGTGCAATTTATTTTATTCCCCAATGGATAAAACCTAACTATATTACATTGTTTCTTGTTTAGTTTTTTTATGTATGATATCCATTATTGATTACATGTAGTTTTGANATATCCATTATTGATTACATGCAGTTTTGAATAACATTGTTGAGATAGTCCAAAAATACAAAAAACACTTGTTCATTTATTTCTCTCATCACAAACTCACACACACTTCTATCTAGTATAGAATCATAGGGGAACAAAAGAATCCCCATTTTTCTAGATGCATGTTGAGCCTCCCTCCAATATTGGGAGGTATCCCTAATTTGGCTAACACATCGAATCAACCATATGATGCACCTGTGAGTGCTACAATTTTATAATCATCCTTGTATGGTTCCACCTTGCTCAATGCCAACATCCCAAACAACCCAATAAATAATAATCCATCACGAGGAAGGCACTTGGCACATGTGTCTTTATTTTTATGCCCTCAACAAACTTACCATGAAGGACAAATTTCCCATTCCTGTCATAGATGACCTTCTGGATGAACTCAGTGGGGCTCAATACTTTATCAAACTTAACCTTCATTCTGGCTCTCACCATATATGTATGAAAGAGGAATACATTCCCAAGACTGCATTTTTCAATCATGAGGTATACTATGATTTCTTGGTTATGCCCTTTGGTCTCTGTAATGCCCCTTCCACTTTTCAAAGTCTCATGAATCATGTATTTCCTCCTTTCCTTCATCACTCTACGCTATTTTTCTTTGATGACAATATCATCTATATCAAAGTGGGGGAAGCCCATCTCACCCATGGGGATCGAGTTCTCCATATCCTCTCCAAGCACAAAAGTTTCTTCAAACGGTCTAAATGTTCTTTTGGCATCTCTGAATTTGAGTACCCGGGTCATATTGTTGGCAAGGATGGTGTAAGGGTGCATCCTACAAAAATTTAAGATATGAAGAATCAACCTCACCCTAAAAATCTTCAACGACTACATGGTTTCATGGGTTTAACAAGCTATTATCATAAGTTTTTTCAGAATTATGGAAAAATTTCAGCTCCTCTAATAACTCTCCTTAAAAATAGTGATTTCTGTCGAACTTGAGTAGCTGATCAATCCTTCCAAGCCTTGAGAAAATATATGTGCACTACTCCTTTACTATCCCTACCTAACTTCACCAAGACCTTTGTTCTGGAATGTGTTTCATTTGGGAGAATAATCAGAGTTGTCCTCAGGCAAGATGGATGACCTTTGGATTTCACCAACAAATAGTTTTTAGAACGACATTTGGGCCAATCAATGTATGAAAAGGAAATGTTGTCTATTTTGCATGAAGTGGATCTCTAGTGCCCTTATTTATTAAGAAAATGCTTCCATATTAAAATGGATTATCAAATCCTCAAGAACTTCCTGAAACAACAAATTTCATTCCTGAAGCAACAAAAATGGGTGACCAAGCTGTTTGGATATGATTATGAGATTACTTAAAAGAATGGAAAACAAAATGTGGTGGTTGATGCTCTTTCCAGGAAATATGAAGAATAACGGTCCCTCTTTTCCCTCTCATTCATTATCACCAAGTGGCTTCATGATTTTCGCTAGGAATGGTTGCAAGACCCAAAAATTTCCATGCTAATCCAAAAAGCTGCAACAAGATCCCCAAGCTGCTCTAGGGTACTCTTGGAACAATGAGGAGTTAAGCCATAAAGGTCACATGTATTTTAAAAAGAAGTAAGGCCTTAAATCTACGATGCTCTTTGAGTTCCATGCTTCAACTACAACGGTCCATTCATGTTTTACCAAAATTTATGAACAAGTCAAACATTCCTTTTTATAGGATGGTATGAAACAATAAATATGCACCTTTGTGGCTCAATGTGATACCTATCAACACAATAAGGGAGAGACTGTCAAACCTCCTGGCACACTCCAATCACTTCTGCTTCCACATAGTATTTGGATGGATATTTATATGGATTTCATTGTTGGCTTACCCAAATCGAACAATAATTCAGTCATCATGGTGGTAGTGCATCGCCTTTCCAAATATGCTCATTTTTACGTTCTTCAACACATGTTCCAAATATGATCAAAGTTTTATGGAAAATATATTCAAACTCCATGGAATTCCCCATTCTATTTTTTCTAACCATGATCCAACTTTAACCAGTAATTTCTGGCAAGAATTAATCAGGCTCCATGAAACCCAATTGCATCTCAACACAACCTACCATCCCAAGACTGATGGCTAAACAAAAGCGGTCAACAATTGTTTGGAAACATATTTGCGGTGTTTTGTGTCCCACAGATAACATCAGTGGATTCAATGGTTACCCCTAGATGAATGGTGGTACAACACCTCTTACTATACTTCCACTCGCATGACTCTGTTTGAAGCAGTCTACGGACATAAGACACAATCAGTTCTCCCATACTTGTTAGGTGTCTCCAAGGTTTAGGAGGTTGAATGAAATATTACAGTCTGCATGAACAATCTCTATAATCTTAAATAAAATTTGTTCATGGCTCATAACTATATGAAGAAAAATGAAAACGAGGGTCATTTTGAATGTCAATTTGTTGAACGGGACTAGGTGTTTCTCTGTTTACAACCATACAAGAAGAATTCACTCAAATCCCAGTAGTTTCACAAACTTTCCCCCACATTTTATGGTCCCTATATTATTCTCAAATGATTGGGGCCATTGGTCTATTAGTTAGCTTTTCCCAATCACTCCAAGACACATGTTGTTTTTCATGTCTCATTCCTGAAGAAAGTGATTGGAACCAAGTGCCACACCTAGGGTAGTCTATCAGAATTGAATGAAGAAGGTTCCATTTGGTTGCAACCATAAGCAGTATTGGACCAATGCGAGTGTTGTCTTCATCAACACACCATCCAAAAAGTTTTACTTCAATGGAAGGATACTCCACCAGAATATTCCACCTTGGAGCTGTATACCATTCTACAACAATTTCCTCATCTTAAGCCTTGAGGACGAGGATATTGGTCAGTGGGGATGGAATGTTAGGGAACTAATCTCCCTAACCTCTCACGTAGATAGAATAATATATTTTCCATGTAATAGACATATACATTAGTTAATAAGGACTATTTAATAAATGTGAACAAGTCAATGTAAGAAGACTTAATAGAAGCTTCCACTTCTAGAAATATCTTCCTATAGAATGTTCTTTATAAGATATAATTAGTATAAATAAGAGTAGGAGGCATGACAAATATTCTTCTTGAAATTTATTGTAATAGAGATCTGCTCTCCTAGAGGTTTCCCCCTTGAAGAGGCAATTGAACATTGCTTTCTTTGAATAAAGGCATTATTTATGGTATTGCTCTTCTCAATATTTTGTTGCTCCATTGATACATGATGAATATTTTTTTTTCTACATATTATACTACATCAGGTACCTTACACAAGAGAATAAATTAGAGACAATTTGAGATGAAAATGCTATGAGCAAGAAGAGGTAATTGTGATACCAAAAAAGTCGATTCCTCTTGAGAGATTGTTATCCAAAGTGGAAGAAGATGACTTGTTTCCAAAAAAAGGGGAAGGATGTGTAACAACTTAGTTAACTCTACCCATATTGGATCATGATTTAGGGGAACAAGAATGGACAAGATTGGATCATGATTTAGGGGAACAAGAATGAACAAAGGTTAAAAAATGGAGTTAAAGTTTAAGCAAATCTAGTTAATTGAATTTTAGATCTAGAGGAGGAAACCTTAACACCATTCTTGAATACTATTGGTAGATTGTTGGATAGGTCTTTCTTGTGAATTTTTGTTCTAAATTTGTCTTATAAGGGAGGACATATATCCCAAGGTTTTGAGCTCATTATGTGAAAAAAAATGTAGTATTGGTTTGGAGTTTTTATTTGATGATCACACCACTTATCTATAAGATGCCTATGACATCTATATAATGTATATATTTTTACTTTATGAAATACAATATATAAATTTTTAATAAAAAAATATGTGTGTGTTCAAATTATGAGGAATGATGTCAAATAGAATTGACTCAATTTCTTCATCTTCCAATAATTGATCTAAATTATTTTATATAGTGTTATTTTTTATATACAATTTTTTGTGAATTTTCATTATTTAGC
>JASDQU010243756.1:217242-255470 GCA_032191745.1 Picea mariana | reverse complement strand
AGTGGGGTAGAGAGAGAGAGGGAGAGAGAAGGGGGGAACAATGGGGGGAAGAGAGAAGGGAGGAGGGAGACAAGAAGAGGGGGGAAGATAAAGGGAGAGGGAGAGAGAGGGGGGGAGATAATGAGCGTGAGAGAGGGAGAGAGTGGTTGGAGAGAAAGAGGGAGGGAAAAGGGGGAAAAGGGGGAGGGAAAGAGCGACAGGGAGAAGGGGGAAGGGGGAGCGGAGAGAGAGAGAGAGAGAGAGAGAGAGATATTATGTTAACAAGAACGTGCATGCATTCCTATTCTTAATAACGTGTGTGTGCACAGACATTATCTTAATTTCATTTTTTTTAGGAACACATGCACGTTCATGAACACATGTTTCTTAGGAACACACATGCGTTCCTGGGAACGTGCCTATGTGGCTCGCTGAGTGGAGGTTCAAGGTTTTTCGAACCTGTCACATCAAGAGTGCGTGTTTCTAGAAATGCGCACACGTAACCTCGTTGCCACTTTATCATCCACCAACTTTTTGCACTCATCCATTGATCTCTAGTACCACTTCTTTCGGAACATGACACATGCATTCCTGGGAACATGCCTATGTGGCTCGCTGATTGGAGGTTCAGGGTTTGCCGAACCTGTCACATCAAGAGTGCGTGTTCCTAGAAATGCGCACACATAACCTCGTTGCCACTTTATCGTCCACCAACTTTGTGCACTCACCCATTGATCTCTAGTACCGCTTCTTTTAGAACATGGCAAAGGATGGAAAGGTGGTACTAGAAAAAGTTGGCACTTTGTAAAATGTTGCAGATGCATTGACAAAACTATTGAGCATAGGTAAATTCATAATTATTGAGTAGTAGCAAGGAATAAATGTTAAGTAATAGCAAGGAATAAATGGTTAATAGTGGTAGGGAATAAATGAAAATTCATGATTATTGAGTAGTAGCAAGGAACAAATGTTACGTAATAACAAGGAATAAATGGTTAATAGTGGTAGGGAATAAATGCAGATCACTAGCATGAAATGAATGTTAAGAAGAGTAGTTGGACAATTAATTATTGGTGGTTTTCAGTAAGTAGAATTGGAAAACCATAAATGGTTTATGATTTTTTTATGCCTATTTATTGAGTGATAGGATTGGAGGAATATAATGTGTGTGGGTTTTAACTTATTATTATGCTTCCTAAATTTCTTTAAAATCTGTATACCCTAACACTCTTGTTAAGAGAAAAAAGACTTTCTATATATTGTAACCATTCAGTAATATGTTTTTTATTGTTTGTTATTCTAATTATGCTTATCTAATTTTTACACATTCTTCTCTTATTGATTAGTGTAATACACAACTTTCCTAACTGTTTATTATCCTTCATCTGTGCTCATTCACCTTTGTATACTTCAATAAAAAAAAACCGAAGTTGATTATCATAATATGTAGAGAAATAATGGTCCTTCTTGTTGGGAATGGTAGTATTCCATAACATCAGAGTTGTCATCACGCTAGTAGCAGTTTCGAGGCAGAGACTAAACGATGTGATGTCTAGTAACAGTGGATCCTGTACCTTCCTGTTGCCTTCGCCACTCAGACTGGCAACCTGGATAGCTGTGCTATGGGCTACGACTTCCTGTTGCCTTCGCCATGGTTAACAGATGTTTGTTTCAGAGAGTTAATATCACCATGTTTCCACTGAATTAATATCACCCCTATGGTGAGGGAATTGAAGGAAAACCCGAATTAATATCACCCCTATGGTGAGGGAATTGAAGGAAAACCCAGGATATTTGCCATTTTCACATATCACAAAACTTAAATCTAATCAACATTTATTAGTTTTTTTTAATTTTTTAAATAGGGTTGGAAGCTTTTAAATTCAGTGTATTTTTTATGAGAATATTATCCATTTAATTTTACTTAAAATTTTATTAGAAATTGTTGAATTTACATATTTGAGTGGTTAAATCTGTATTATCCAAGTAATTAAGGAGTTTTTAGTTTTTCAGCTAGTTGAATTTATTTATGCATTCAAAAATCCCAAAATCTAAAACATTTAAATAACCCCTTCTAAAATAAACAAATTTGATAATTAAAATTACTCTATTAGCTATTTTGATTTCCAATAAAGATGGATAAGTTTTTACAAATTCTTAAATATATATGACAGAGCTTTATGAATTTTTTTTATAATGAATTGGATTTATAATAATTATAAATTAAACTTGGAAAATATTTTTTATTTAAAAATGTTGAATTTGTCTATTTATAAAGTAATTTTATTAATAATATTTAAGTTGGATCATAAATGTTATTAAGTTTGGAAAATAATTCCAATTATAAATAGGTATTCCAATTATAAGGTTAAAAATGTTAAGAATAAAATTTTATGGTCAAAATTCTTATCAATAAAATGGATTTATAATTTTTTATTAAAAAAATTAAATTTAAAAATGAATATTTATTTAAAAATGTTGAATTTGTTTACTTATAAACTAACTCCATCAATAATACTTAAGTTGAATCATAACAGTGATTAAATTTGGAAAATAATTTCAACTACAAAGAGGTTAAAAATTTTAAGAATAAAGGTTTATGGTCAAATTTCTTATCAATCAAGTGGACTTTAGGCGTGAGTGGGCCTAATGGTTAACAACACTTGCTTCCTCCAAAGAGATCACATGTTAAAATCCTTGGGTGGAAGAGGTCTCATACACCAATTTGGTGTGCTTGGCAGTGACCTTAAAAATTGATTATTATTATAACTATTTTTTAAGAAAAAATCAAATTTGGAAAATAATTTTTATTGAAAAAATATTGAATTGTCCACTTATAAACTAACTCCATTAATAATACTTAAGTTTGATAACAAATGTTATTAAATTTGGAAAAGAATTCCAACTACAAATAAGTTGAATTTGTCTACATATTAACTTAATTTACAAGTTGTTTAATTTTATAACAAACTTCCTTCTCATTACTTGAATCTCCAATATAAAAAATTTGAATTCTCATCAATCTTATTTTTTTAATATTCTAAATCAAATTAAATGAGATTGAATTTGTCCACTTATTAACTTAGTTTATAAACTGTGTAATTTTATAACAAACTCTCCAATTATTTAAACCTCCCATATAAAAAAATTTGGATTCTAGTAAATCTTAATTTTTTAATAATCTAAATCAAATTAAATGACATTGATTATGTGGATTTATTAACCTAGTTTACAAACTGTTTAATTTTATAACAAACTCCTCTCCAATTATGGAATGTACACTATAAAAAAAAAATTTGGATTCTAATAGTTTTTAATTATTTATTAATTTTTAATAATGTAAATCAAATGAAATTACATAACCTAAAAATATTATTTCACCATAAATAAATTTTAAAATTCATAGTAAAACTCTGATCATCCTTAAAATTCGGATTATATTTAAGATTTGTCCAAATTCTTACTAAATTTTTTTGACCCGGTTCGATTCACTTAACTTTTGTTTGACTAGGGCTGCCTAATAAATAATACTTTTAAGTATGATCTAAGAGCATAGAAAACTCAAAATCTCAATCTGTGGGGACTGAGACAGAAATATGAATAATAATCAAGGCGCCTCAGAGCTTCGACTCTGCTGGCTTGTGAACGAACCCTATCATAAGGTGCAGGCTTTCTGGGACGCCTTAGCCACCCCATCCAACAGTACGAGGAGAAGCCGCACAAATGTTGTTCGGGTATGCCATCCGACCTGCAAAAGGATGAAGAAGGCGGGTTGGATGAATATTGCCAATCTCGACCAGGAGAACAACAATATCCCGCTGGAGGCGAGGTCGATTCTTCGTATGGTCAGAGCCCATGCAATAAATGGCAGACGCACACATGGATCCAACCCAGCTTCGCTTCAGATGGTCTTAAATCCTTCTAACTTTTTAATGGACCATTATGATTCCCATTGGGTGTCCCGGCAGTTCGTTCCTTTCTGTGTTACTTACGTGTTGCTTAAAGAGTCCAGTGTGTTTTTTAATTGCGTAGCTTTCGATAGAGATTTTTTCTCTCGCGCCCACATAGCCTCCTTAACCGAACAGAGCCTTCGTTGGATGAACTACAGATACCTGTCACTACCATATAGCAACAGATCTAATCGGCCTGCTCTGAGAACAAGTTCAGATCATTTTATTCCTTCGGCGAATAGTGATGACGCTGCAGGTACTGCTTCCCAGATTCTGGATCCAGAGGCCCAATGTGTAATCTGTATAGAAAGAATCTTACCAGAGCAGAGCTATGTTATTCTCAAATGCCTTCATCCATTCCACGCAGGCTGTTTAAGGAATTGGAAGCGTGAGAAGAATTTTGAAGCTAGGTGTCCCTCCTGCAGACGATATATTATTACACTATTTCATCACCATCAGTATTAATAGTATACTGATGTTCAGTATTAACAGTTTGTATTTCAGTTTTGGAAAATTAACTGCATTTTCATTTTTCATTGCAATTTGAAAATCATGAGTATGATTGTTTTTAAAGATTACAAGTTAACTGTGATACTGTTCCAGAGGTAATTGAGTGTAGAATAGTTAGCGATAGAGTGTATTGTTAAGATATTTTTTGCAAAGTAGTTGGTTTAAACCTTGTCGTTGTACTTGGAGGTTATAGTGGTAAAGGTAAGAATAGAGGTTATCATGGTAGCTGTCGAAATCCACCCATAATTGATAGCTACCAGTAAAAAAAATACCAACATTTTTTTCCATATTTACTGAACTTCCTTAATCCGTTAATCCGTTGTTTAGCATTTTATTTATTCCCTTACCATTTTCATTTTTCGTGCATTCGTTTTAATATTTTAAAAATTTGTTTATAGTCTTATTTGTGTGGGGGCATTATGTGTTTTGGAATGGAATAGAGGATAAAGCTAAGCAATCAATAAAGATTCTGTTTATAGTCTTATTCTGTGTGGGGCATTATGTGTTTTGGAATGGAATAGATCAATTGTGTGTTACAGTAGAATAAAGATTATGTTTGGCCTTTGGAGGACAATAAGTTTCCACCATCTGCTACTGTGTCAGTACGTATTGAGACTCACTACTTTCAATTTCAATATATGGAATGGTGTTTGAGCTATTTGTTCTGATTGGTGCACAGATGTAGATGAATTGTCTTACAATATTGAACATGTACTAAGTTTTTGGGTATTATTGTTCTTTTCACCCATTGATTTGAGTATTTTTTTGCTGATCAAGAGAGGCAGTTTCTTCATTTCACAGTGTGTGGGAAAATTTGCATTTGTTTCATGGGGTTTTTATGTTAGTTTCAATGGTGTGCTTATTTTGTTTGAATTTCAGTGATGTATGCAATAAGAATACTTTGAAGGAAAGCTTATGGATTTGGTTTTGCTGGGATTTTGCAAATTTGAATTATGTGATATAATATGATTAAGAATGGAGATTTTCCTGACCATGATAACAATTATGTGGAAGTCCCATTTACTCTTTTTCTTAATTGGTATCCGTGTTCTTCTACTTCATAATTTTGATCAGTTTTATTGGACGCCTTGCCTAGTACAAAAAGATTATGCATTTGAAATACAATTATTTGAAATTATATTTTTTTGGATTTTGCAAACTTAGTTTAGTTTATTATGACCAATGGGTTTTCTATGTCACTTAGTTTAGTTTATTATGACCAATGGGTTTTCTATGTCACTGATTACATTTTATGTGAAAGTTAGATTTAAAAGTTAGAATACTTCATAATTGTTGTTAGCCTTCATATTTTATATGAAAGTTAGATTCAAAAGTTAGAATATTTCATAATTGTTGTTACTAATAGGCCTCCATATTGCCTCCATATTATCTTTTATTTAGCATATTCATAAGACACATTTGATGTTTTTTTAACTCTCTTGTGAAACAATTATGCTTTTTAATGATTAGTGAGATTGTTGTAATATTTGTTTGTCTATCCATGCATGATTTGCTTAAATTCTTGAATATGAATGTGATGAACTTTCTTCTTTCTTCTTGAATGGTTTTGAAGATGGATGTATGTATTTCATATGAATATTAATGTGATCTAAAATATAAGAAGAGTATGAAATCAAATTACCTAGACAAGATGGATCTTCTATGAGCTGCCAAGACTGAAGAGTAACATTGATTACCTCCAACAATTGGAACTATCTATCCAAGGAATTCAAATTTCACAAGGGAGGCTTAGATCCCTAAAAAATAGAAAGCAGATTTTGAATTCAAATTTCACAAGGGACTGCCAAGACTGAAGAGTAACATTGATTACCTCCAACAATTGGAACTATCTATCCAAGGAATTCAAATTTCACAAGGGAGGCTTAGATCCCTAAAAAATAGAAAGAAGATTTTGAATTCAAATTTCACAAGGGAGGCTTAGATCCCTAAAAAATAGAAAGCAGTTTTTTAGGGACAACTCCCATCAATCAAGGGATTGGTTGGCAGCTTAGTTAGGCCTCTTTCTCAAGTATAAATAAGAGCATAGGTTGATACGTTAGGGAGGCTTATTTTTATTTTATCATTCCTCTAGTATTGTTGGTGATTCAAATTGTAATAGAAGGTGGGATGCTACAGTGATGTTCATGACATATTTATGAATAAAGAAGAGACTATTCTACTACATATTTTAGTGTTATTTGTTTAACAAAGGTTTTAGGAAAATCCCTGACTAGGGCCCACTCAAGGAGAGGTGTGAGAACCCCTGCATGCATTTTTGTAGTGTTTTATAATTATGTCTTGGTGTTATTAAAAACTTCTATAATAGGGTAGACTCCTCATTGATAGATGTCATTTGCAACATGTAACACCCATGTTTCCCCTAGTTTGTAAACAAAATTATTATCATGACCAAAACTATAGACAGGTCTGTTAAGTGATCATTGAAAGACAAGGGACCTTTGATAAATTATGTAATGTGAATATTGGTTATTAATGCAACAGGGAGATGTTGAACTACTGTTAAAGGGATGGGCTTCACAAGTTACAATGTCATGAGAGGAATTGATCCATGTGGATATCAGTGGACACCCACCTATTCCAATTGGCTAATTTTGGTAGTTTTTCAGCTTGGCAATTTTTTCACTAGTTTTCAGGTCCCAAACTTTAGGGGTCGTTTTGAGGCCCTAAGCAACATTTTTAGGGCTTGTGACATTTAGAATGTAGACAAAGTCAGAGTCTAATGGAAACATGCGTAGTCCTCAGATAGACCTTTCCAACGGGCTATCGTGCACCTAAAAAGAAGGTCGTATGAAAAATTTATGCCCCCAGGAAGTTGATACACCAAACTACACAAAATGGGGTCCACAAAAATGTTGTCTTTTCATCTTCCGGGGTTAGGGTTTTGGATTTTATTTATGTTAAAAAGGCCTTTAGAGCCTCATTGTAAATCATTTTCTTGTGAATGCGAGTAGTAGTCCCATCTCTTCTCAGAGATAAGTTGCCACCATTCTAGCGAGTCTTTCGCTCTGTATTTTTACAGTCTTTGTAAATTTTTGCTCATTAATAGAAATTGTGTATTACTGTATATATGTGTTTATGGTTGCATATCTAATACATTTCTATTATATTATTGCATATCTGAGATATCTTTGTACATTTATTTATTATATCTCTGTTCTCATTTCGTGCCGAAAATAATCCAGATCAGTGGTATCAGAGCAGGCTACTCTTGATCGTTTTTCAGTGCATGTTCCTGATGAGGTTTGAGTATAGCAAGTTGAGTCTCGAGCTTGTCTTTCTTGAGGACAACCACTCCCGCATGCCCAAGAAAACCTCCATGGTGAAAGAAAATAAAAATGATAGAGCAGAAGATTCTATTAATCTGTTGCTGCAACAAGCTCTCACACGACAGAGGGACAAAATGATGGAGAATTTTTCCCACATCCTTCAACGCCTATCGATAACAACCAACGTGTCTTCATCAAGCAGCCACTTTGGAAGCAACTTGCCTTTCAAGGTACAAGTTAACTTCGATATTCCCAAATTTGAAGGACATATAGATGCAGATGCCCTAGAAAAATGGTTAAATATGCTAGAAGGTTATTTTTCTATTCATAATTTCTCTGACAGGGAAAATATCAAATTCGCACTTCTTAAGGCTCTCCCCCATGTCAAACATTGGTGGGAAACTTACTGGGAGAAAAGTTCCACTGAGGAGTCTGGAATATATGGGGTCGAGCCCACCTGGGATGTTTTTGTGGATGCAGTCAAGGAACAATATTACCCTGTTGGAAACTATGATGACCAGTACATGAGATGGATCATGTTGGCCCTCGACCAAGTTTTGAGGAAACATTGGTCAGGAAAGAACCACTTTTTCGACTTCGATGCAATGATCGAGGAAGGAGTGCCCAGGCGGAGCTGAGATCATGGATCTCACTTCTTTTGTGGTCTTTGTGGACCCAACATGGCGTTCTTAGGGTTTTGTAATGGGTTATGGGATGTCGGCCCATGGGTTTACCCATGATTAGGCCTTTTGTAAATGTAAACATATAAATAAGAAATAATGTAATGTAGTAAGGGGTATCTAGCTAAGTGCAAGAGGCAAGTAGTTCTGAGTTGTTTAGTGCAACAAACTGTGTAAGTAAGTCTATGTGCTTGATAGAGGAGTTGGCTATGTGCCTTGACCTGATTTTGGGAAGGTGGATCTGGTGCTTAGTGTGCAGATCACCTGTCTGGTGCGAAGCCTGGCTCTATGGCTTAATGCACAGGAGCAGATGAATGTAAGAGATTGAAGACTAATAAAGAAGAAGACGCAGTTGGTGGACGTATCCCCACACTGGGGTGAACCGCATATATCCTGTGTTGATGGTTTTCTTTGTGCTATGATGTTTATGTTGTGGATCTGCTTAGTGCATTGATTGTCATGTAGGATAGGTAGATCTATGAATGCTTAGTACTTTATTTATGTTGAATGTGTTGGATATAACTTATGATACTAAGTGTGATGTGTATTCTGTCATTGTTACTGCGTCAATCTATCCTTAGGGTTTGTTCTGCGATGTGAATAAAGTTGATAAACTAATGCATGTTATCTTCTAAGTACTTTACAAAGTGTTATAATTAGATTTGTGTCCCAGCTTGGTTATAGACACCTGAGTCCTGTAACCCTCCCTGCCTCTACCTCAGGTGAGACTTCACCTGCTTCACAGGTGTTGCTGAAAGGGCTGATAGTTAGGGTTTTGTTAGTGTGTTGTTGAAGCATTGAACCATGGGTTTGCCCCTATGCCAACAAATGGTTCTGTTTCCGGGACTGAAACTGTGATTGTTGGGAACTGAAAGAAAAGAGAAGCTTTGTGTGTATATCTGTTGCTGTAGTGTGCAATATTCTACTTGATTTGTTAATCTTTGTGCTAAGAAAGAAAGCCTATTTGAATAAAAGGGGTAAGATCTTGGAAGAGGTAGAGCTATGTGCTTTGATAAGGGTAAGATAAGTGGAAAATTTTGTTTCGAAAGCATAAATTTAAGTACGTTTAATAGATTATGTCCTAGTCTGAAAGCTAGGGTACAATTAAAAGAAAGAGTTGATCTGAATTAGTTTGATAGAAATAGAGAAATATATGTTATTCCTATGCATAGAAAGAATTTTTGGACTACTAAGTTGATGCAGGAACTTAGAAAGAATTTTTGCAGATTGCAGGTCCAGTACTGTGATCCTAATGCGTAGTACATGAGAAGTCGGGGAACTTACGAGAGAAAGAGAGGATTGACACTATTTTATAACTATAGAAGATTGAGACATCTTTCTAAGGAATTCCCTGGTGTAGGTCCTATTTGTCTTTGTTGTAAAATTATTGGTCATGAAGTTGAGGATTGCCTAAGGATGATTGGTAAAGTAGAACAAATGAACATGAGACAAGAGAACTATGAAGGAAGTCATGATTATAAGAGCATATTAGAGAATCATCAAGAGAATGTTAGGTAGCTAGAAAGGTAGTAGTGGGGGGCCAGAGGGCCCATAGTGATAATAGTGGAGGCCATTCAATGAAAGGTGGACTAGGTTCACTATATTATTAAATAAGGCCCACTATGGTAGTTAGATATAATAAATGTAAGAGGACTTTTTAGAAGGTTCTACTTCTAGAAGATTCCTCCTCTAGAATGTTCTTAGGTGATGATAGCACTATATAAAGAGGTTCAAGCAATGTAATGAGACATGAAAATAATTATTGTATTGTGAGTTGTAGATCAATAGGAGGATGCTCCCTTGAAGAGGCAAGTGAACAGTAGAGGATCGCTTCCATATTAGGATCCATTGTATGGTGTTTCCCTACCTCAAGGGTTTTGGATATTTATTGTGTTCATTGTTATGGTGAATGTTTTATGGTTTATTCTTGGTTATTTATGACGTATATTTGCAGATATGGTATAGGTTCTTAACAAGTGGTATCAGAGCACTATCCTTGGCAGACATTGTGGGCAAATACTGTTTAATTTTGCAGATTTTTTTTTCGGAGAAGAAAAAAAGAGGGCCGCGACATTCCATAATTTTTTGATATATTTCTGTGCAAAATTTGTAGAAACAGGTTGTATATCTGATTTCCTCTCAGAAAAACACCCATTTTGAAAAACAAAATCGTCTGAAACGGAGTCCGGGAAGTCAAGWTATTGAAGTCTTAAAATCTGCAATTTTTGAGGGGTTTTTCCGTGGACGGCGGCGCGATTTTATTTATTTATTTATTTATGTAGCAGATAGAGGCCGAATTTGTCCAAAAAAATTAGAGATCTGAGTTCCTCTCACAATTTCACTTACTTTAAAAAAAAATCAAACGAAACRGAGTCTGGGAAGTGAAGTTATGAGCATTTTAAATTCAACAGTTTTTTAGGGTTTTTCCAGAAAAAACCACGATTTTCTGCCGTAACTTATTGTTCTATTTTTGGGGTTTTTTCATGATGGTTGCGGGAGTGAAGATTTCATAGGGTGCTCAGATGGCTATTTCCTCTCAAACCCTCAAATAAATTCTACAAATCATTGAAACATTCAAATCCCAATTGTATGACACATTGGATGCTAGATTGCATGACCTTGCAGATGACCTCAATGATAGTTTTCGTAGTATTCAAGATTCATTGGATAGCATGCAAGAGATATTTCTTATGGAGGACATCAGGGATGAATATAATAGAGAAATATATGCTTGGTATGATTTTGAGGTCGATTGTGATGGTTGGTATATGGATAGTTGTCATTTCTGGATGACAACCACTTTCATATTTTATTTGATGACTCTAATCCACCTTCTGTAGAGAGCATCAATGTGACAAATAGAGAGCCAATGATTATTATCAGTGTTCATCTTGCATATTCTACAGTGGTATTATTCATTTCAGATTCTGCTACGACCCTTTTCCACTATGTGGACGGATCTTCTTATTTGGATCCACATGACAGATGTCAGTCTTTGGAACATCATTTTGAGTTGGTTATTGGGTTCCAAAATATTCCACGGAGAGTTCACATGAGCACTTCGACATGGGACCCAGGCTTACAATGGTGGTTGGACTAGTTCAACATGGTGGTTTTACTTTCTACATGGGAATTTGGTTCTCTAGTCTTCTTCATCATTATGGTCTACAATTATCCATGGGACCTTGGTATATGGTTGTACATCAAGTGTTGATGACACCACTTTCATAAGAGAGATGGAATGTTACATAGCTAGAGAGGTAGTAGTGGGGGCCCAGAGGGCCCATAGTGATAATAGTGGAGGCCATTCAATGTAAGATGGAATAGGTCCACTATATTATTAAATAAGACCCACTATGGTAGTTAGATATAATAAATGAGTAATTAGATATAATAAATGTAAGAGGACTTCTTAGAAGGTTCTACTTCTAGAAGATTTCTCCTTTAGAATTTTCTTAGGTGATGGTAGAACTATATAATGAGGTTCAAGCAATGTAATGGAATATGAAGATAAGTATTGTGTTTGGAGCTGAATATCATTAGGAGTTCCCCCCCTTGAAGAGGCAAGTGAACAAGAGAGGATCCCTTCCATAATAGGATCCATTGTATAGTGTTTCCCTACCTCAAGGGTTTGGTAATAATAAAGTGTTGTTTCTTCTATCTTGGTTTGTGGATATATTATGTATTCAATATTTGTGATGATTATATTTGTAGATCTATTCATGTTCTTAACAAGTGGTATCAGAGGACTTTCCTTGGCAGACATTGTGGGAAAATATTTTTTATTTTTGCAGATTTTTTTTCGGAGAAGAAAAAAGAGGGCTGCGATATTCCATAAATTTTTGGTATATTTTTGTGCAAAATTTATAGAAACAGGATGTAGATCTGATTTCCCCTCAGAAAAACACCAAGTTTGAAAAAATAATCATCCAAAACGGAGTCCGGGAAGTCAAGATATTGAAGTTTTAAAATATGCAAATTTTCAGGGTTTTTTCCGCGGACGGCGACGCGATATTATTATTTTTTATTTATTTTTGTAGCATCCGGAGGCCGAATTTTCCCAAAAAAATTACATATATGAGTTCCTTTCACAATTTCACCCAATTAAAAAAACAAAATCAATCGAAACGGAGTCCGGGAAGTGAAGTTATGAGCATTTTAAATTCAACAGTTTTTTAGGGTTTTTCCAGAAAAAGTCGCGATTTTCTGCCGTAACTTATTGTTCTATTTTTTGGGTTTTTTCATGATGGCTGCAGGACCAAAGAGTTCATAGGGTGCTCAGATGGATATTTCCTCTTAAACCCTCAAATAAATTCTACAAATTACTGAAGCATTCGAATCCCAATTGTATGACACATTGGATGTTAGATTGAATGATCTTGCAGATGACTTCAATGATAGTTTTCATAGTATTCAAGATTCATTGGATAGAATGCAAGAGAGATTTCTTATGATGAACATCAGGGATGAATATGATCAAGAAATATATGCTTGGTATGATTTTTAGGCCGATTGTGATGATTGATATATGGATAGTTGTCATTTCTGGGATGACAACCACTTTCATATTTTATTTGATGACTCTAATCCACCTTCTGTAGAGAGCATCAATGTGACAAATCAAGAGCCAATGATTATTACTGGTGTCCATATTGAATATTCTACAGTGGTATTATTCCTTCCCGATTCTTCTATGACCCTTTTCCACTATGTGAATGGATCTTCTTATTTGGATCCACATGACAGGTGTTAGTCTTTGGAGCATCATTTTGAGTTGGTTATTGGGTTCCAAAATATTCCACGAGGAGTTCACATGAGCACTTCGACATGGGACCCGGGCTTACAATGGCGGTTGGACTACTTTAGCATGGTAGCTTTCCTTTCTACATGGTACCTTGGTTCTCCAGTCTTCTTCAGCATTATGGTACACAATTATCCATGGGACCCTGGTATATGGTTGTACATCAAGCGTTGAGGACAACACTTTCATAAGGGGGATGGAATGTTAGGTAGCTATAGAGGTAGTAGTGGGGGCCCAGAGGGCCCATAGTGATAATAGTGGAGGCCATTCAATGTAAGCTGGAATAGGTCCACTGTATTATTAAATAAGGCCCACTATGGTAGTTAGATATAATAAATTGGTAGTTATATATAATAAATGTAAGAGAACTTCTTAGAAGGTTCTACTTCTAGAAGATTCCTTCTCTAGAATGTTCTTAGGTGATGATAACACTATATAAAGAGGTTCAAACAATGTAATGGGACATGAAGATAATTATTGTATTGTGAGTTGTATCTCAATAGGAGTATGCCCCCTCGAAGAGGCAAGTGAACAGGAGAGGATCACTTCCATAATAAGATCCATTGTATGGTGCTTCCCTACCTCAAGGGTTTTGAATATTTATTGTGTTCATTGTTATGGTGAATGGTTTATGGTTTATTCTTGGTTATTTATGAAGTATATTTGCAGATCTGGTATAGGTTCTTAACATAGAATGAGTCAGATAAAGTTCAGACTACATTAGAACAATTGAAAAAAATGATGAATGATCACAAGGATGTCGGTTTACTAGAGATTGTGAAGGTAAAACAACACATAAGTAAAAGAATATGAGACTTCGATATAGACTGTGTCTTGGTTGAGGAAACACCAATGAATATTATGACAGGAAGGACTTGGGAAATTATGGGGAATCCTACTGTGATTCCTTCATTGGGAAGGATAGGCTTGTTTAAAGGAAAGATGATAACCTTGTGTGGAAGAGTTGCTAACATACCTGTTATCATCCATGGAACATCGACTGGAGAAGAATTTGAAGTCATTAAGTTTGTTGAGAACAACGCCCCTTTCCCATTGTTTTTAGGAAAGACTTGGATTGAGAAAGATCAAATCAGAAGGAAAGCAGAGTAAGAAGATACAAAAAAGAAAAAGCAAGAACTAAGGGATTTCATAGCTAGAAAAATAGATCGACTGATAGAAGAATGAGAAGTTGAGTCGAAGTACCAGAAGGAAAGAGAATTAACTATCAAGGTTGAAAGAATGCAAGAAGGTTTGAATGACCTATCCATGAAAGAGAGAAGAATACACACCCCGGATTTAATAAGAAAAGAGGTATTACCTTTGAACCTTTTGAGAGCACATCAGCGGCGCGAAGCTACTACACTAGGAGAAGATAAGAATAAGAATGGAAAGAGGAATCCATAAATAGTTAGAGAGACTTCGATCACAGGAAAGAAGGAAAGGAAGCTCAGTAAAAAGAAATCCAAGTTAGAAAAGCTACATGAATTTACAGAGAAGACTTTGTAGGAGGCATGTTTAAAGAATTTGAACCTCGCCGGAATGGTAGAACTGCACATAATGAGACTTCACCCCGACGAAGCTATATGACTGTTGGAGGCGCCCCGACTGTTATAACGACTCTCCAAAATGGCTAGGAAACACATTTATGGGTGGATAGACCACGTTTGGGATGTTGAGACCGCACCATAACGGACAGATTCACATTGATGGAAGTAGTCCTGCCCGTTGGAAGAATCTATTATGATACTCTCTTATTTAACCCATCTGACGTTGCGTCGAGACCAATTTTTGCCTCCCATGATTATCTGAGAACTGATTGTGTGTCAAACTGTGACTTCAGAACCTATACCTCGCCATCCATTGTTTACTCCATCTATTCGTTCGCCTACCCCAACCTCTTCATTTAAAAGAGATAATGTCGGGCGAATAGACTGAGTTAGATAAGTCCGTCGAAGAGGTTCTTAAAAAGTTTATGGCTGAAGGTTTTCAGGCATCGTTGACTAGGGGATTGTAGGCTTCCCCTTCGACTGGATGATGTTTAGGTCATACTAACCCCACGTTTGAGAAGCGAAGTAAGCATCGTGAGGATCTGGCTAATGCGAAGCAGATCCCACTGATCTTACTTGATTATGTCCTGCCTTTGACTGTCACGGTCAACCGTGACAACATCCCATGGGACTTTGAGTACACTTTGATGACTGCATACATCCCGAAGGGGATACGCGTAGTTGGAAGCCATTTGGGACAGATCCCATATTTGAAGAACAATGACTTTAACCTGGGAGATAGAAAGAACCATGCCATTCTCGCGCCCCATAGAAACCTGATGAAGACAATTGAGAAGAAGCCTTGCATAGTTTCCTAGCCTTGGATTAAGGAGTTGGTGTGGTCCATGATACTGAATGTCATGAAGATTCCTCATTTTGGCTGACATCATGAGGTTAACACTTGCGTTAAAATCCTCTTGTTGTGCTATCATGGTGGATATCTGTGGCTTGACAGGCGAATTACTATGGATCTGACACTGATCCACTTGATCACAGGATTAAGCATGCAAGGACCTGACCCTCAGTAGTTCTACCTAGGGAAGACCTCATATCACTCCCTGGCACAGTGCATTAAGGAAGCATATGGAAAATTTGAGAAGGGAAAGTGAGGCTACAAGGTAGCCTCTATCTAGGATGGCACAGTGTGCCTCCCTTTCCAACTCATGGCTGGAAAGCTTGTAAGAAAGAATCACCCCACGCAGGTCATCGGGTTCATGGTGGACCTTGTAGGAAAATGCATGGAGGGGATGTCGATGAATTGGGTGAGTTACCTCATCAACGAGCTTGAGAAAGACTTCTGCAAAGAGTAGGATCAGGGATACGAGTTCCACTTCAGCTGGCTACTTGTGTTAATTGCATTTGTCGCTTGGAAAATTCTGGAAGGAGTCACCTTCCCGGAGATTGAACCATCAGAGCCGTTGGCTGTGACATTCTCAACCTTATGGTATATTAATGATATGTTGAAGCAATGGCAGTCGAACATAGTGTTCCATGCCTACTATTAGCAACTAAAGGTTTCCATTGAGTAGTTTCCATGCATGACACTGTGCCTTAGGGTTTTGTAATGGGTTATGGGATGTCGGCCCATGGGTTTACCCATTATTAGGCCATTTTATAAATGTAAAAGAATAAATAAGAAATAATGTAATGTAGTAAGGAGTATCTAGCTAAGTGCAAGAGGCAAGTAGTTATGAGTTTCTTAGTGCAACAAAATGTGTATGTAAGGTTTTGTGCTTGATAAAGGAGTTGTCTATGTGCCTTGACCTGATTTTGGGAAGGTGAATTTGGTGCTTAGTGCACAGATCACCTGTTCGGTGTGAAGCTTGGCTCTGTGGCTTAGTGCAAAGGATCATATGAATGTAAGAGATTGAAGAATAATAAAGAAGAAGAAGCAGTTGGTGGACATATCCTCACACTGGGGTGAACCACATATATCATGTGTTGATGGTTTTCTTTGTGCTATGATTTTTATGTTGTGGATTTGCTTAGTGCATTTATTGTTATGTAGGATAGGTAGATCTATGAATTCTTAGTACTTTATTTATGTTGAATGTGCTAGATCTAACTTATGATACTAAGTGCAATGTGTATTATGTCATTGTTACTACGTCGATCTATCCTTAGGGTTTGTTCTACGATGTGAATAAAGTTGATAAACTAATGCATGCTATCTTCTAAGTAATTTGTGAAGTGTTATAATCACATATCTGTGTCCCAGCTTGGTTACAGACACCTAAGTCCTGTAACCCCCCATGCCTCTACCTCAGGTGAGACTTCGCTTGCTTTGCAGGTGTTGCTGAAAGGGACGGTAGTTAGGGTTTTGTTGGTGCGTTGTTGAAGCGTTGAACCCTGGCTATGCCCCTATGCCAATAGACCAAACTACGGAAAGAGAGGGGCCAAATAGTGCCGGAGTTCACAAATAATTTCCATACCTTCTGCACCGAGTTAGGTATCAAAGACTTTGAGTGAAACCTGGTTCTGAAATACCATGGGGCTCTACATATATACATCCAAATTGAAATGGATTTTCTGGACATCTCATCACTTGGTGCTTCTTATCGATATGTTTTTAAAATTTAGCATAAATTGAAGCACCAGAACAAGCGGGAGTCCAGGTATGCAAATCTGCAACAACAAAAGTATGATAAAGATGACCCTAACAAACAACCTCTCGAAAACCAATCCAAGCCACAAGAAAAGAAGGGTCACAGGAAGGAGAATAAGGACACTGTAAAGTGATATGATTTCCACAAAATTCCTTGGCACAAAACTGATGAATGCCGCTCAAAACAATCATTGGTGGTCGAGATCAAAGACAAGGAATTGAACCCTGATTCAAAATCTGATTCATAAAATACGAGTAGAAGACTAATCATTGATGCAGACCCCACTGCTATTGTCGCGACCGCAAAAATTCAACCAGAAGAACCAACAAATATTAAAGAGGGGGAACACCTTTTTCATTCACATATGTGGGTGAAGGGGACCCTGCTGCATTTTATTGTTGATAGCAGAAGCCTGAAGAACCTCATCTCAACAGAGGTCATCAAACAATTGGGATTGTCAACAACACCACACCTGTAGCCATACCACATCGAGTGGCTTTTCCAGGGACGAGATCTTCATGTCAACCAGTAGTGTCAATTGTCATACGACATACATCCCTTCAAGGATGAGGTATTATGTGATGTTTCCCCACTGGATGTATGTGATGTTATCTTGGGCTATCCATATATGTGGAAGAGCTATGCTATTTATGAGTCTCGACACCGTAGTGTCATTGTTACTCTGGGGGGTCATCTATACAGGATATCAGAGGTAATTCCGACTACTATCCCACCTAAATAGTGGCACATGGTAGTACCTCGTACTAAAAAATTCTGCTTCTTCACAATCTGTTCAAAAGGTGAACATAAGGACACTACAACCATGACAGCCTCGATCAAAGCACCTTATATCCAATAGAGGTAGGTCAACAAGATTGCAGCAAAGTGCAAAGATTCCTTCTACACACAGTCATCTCATGTATCCCTACTGGTTGAAAATATTCAACCCCGCCTGCAACATGTTATTGACAACCTTTCACAAACCAAGCAGCGTAATGTCTCCAACAAGGCAAGCATCTCGCCAAGATTCAGATTCAACAATCGTTTTCCCCTCTCCCCCAAGAACTCAATGCAATGGAGACCATTTCTTCTTAAGAAGGGAGTATTGATCCAGGTGGATATCGGATGCCACCCACCTATTCCAACTGGATCATTTTGGCATTTTTTCAGCTTGATAGTTATTTCCCTAGTTTTCGGGTTCCAAACTTCCAAGGTCGTTTTGAGGCCCTAAACAACGTTTTTAGGGCTCGCCACAGTTAGAATGTAAATAGAGTCAGATTCTAATGGTAACATGTGTATTCCTAAAATATACCTTTCCAATGGGATATTGTGCACCTAAAATGGAGTTTGTATGCAAACGTTACGCCCCTAGGAAGTTGATACACCAAACTATCCAAAACGGGGTACACAAAACTGTTGGATTTTCATCTTATGGTGTTAGGGTTTTGGATTTTATTGATGTTAAAAAGTGATGCATCCCCCCCTTCCCTCCTAGGGATTCTTTGACCTCTCGATCAAGGATCTTCAAACACCTTGAGTCAAATTAGGTCTTTGGGCCTCCAATAGAACCTGAACGAATAACACACATGTCCCTTTGATGTTACCTACAAGTTCAAACTACCTACACAACCGATTTTTGGGGGCTTTGGAAACAACAAAATGCAAGTGCTAGCTCCCGTTCTAGGCTACTCTTCCAATGTGACCATGGGCTGTGACCGCGGGCCAGCTCCCTTCATAACTTCGACTTTGGCAATTTTACGGTCTCTACCCTTGTCTCCTTCCGAAACACTTTCTACCACAATATGTGGATCCCTACCACATGTCCTCCTGGATCTGACGGTCCAGCTATGCTTCGGTCTTCGTGAATTCACCAAGGTTTTTCTCACTCCATAAAACTTTTTCAAACTCTACCTCTCGAACTCCTTAATTCAATGCCACGTATCTCCTCACAACCAACGACTAGGATCACTTCACGACTTCGCCACTTTGGTGATTATTCTTCTTATAATGCTTCTACACCCTCAAACCACGAAGTGCCGATAGCCTTCTACGACTAACCTCTATGTGACTCTCCCAGATTTGACGGTCTGGAATGATCCCGCTCCCTCCTAGACAGATCTTGCTTGTTATTTTTTTGAAACCTTAAGGGACTCCTCCCTATTGAATATTTATCCCTTCTATCTCTCTTGAGCTTGTTCTACCTTTCACCTTTTGCTCCTTAGAGCATTTCTCTTTGACACTCAGTCGAAACTTACCCTATGCACACCTTGCAAACACAATTTAGTTACTCTTCCTACTGAGCTCCTGAGTCAAAATACTATGTCACGCACCCCTTGCAGACAATTATACACTCCTCGCATACAAAATTTTCATGTTATCTCTTCTGAGCTTTTGAGTTGAAATGGACTCTGTCAAAACACACCTTGCAGACATTATGCATTCCTTGCACTTGCTCATAGAAGAGAAACAATTGAAACTTATTTAAATCCTCATAGATTCATACATTCAATCATGTAAATGCATTCATAACATAAGAACAAGAAATAATAGAGAATTGTGAATAACAGAAATCATACCATTCATTCATTTAGATAGACACAACAACACCAAACATTTGGAACAATGCTTCTCTTTTATATTCATTCAACATCTATGTACATGGATTCATACAATGCTCTTTAACAACTATACAACTCTCAGTTACAATGGAAATAACCTCTACAATAGTTTTTCAACAGTCTCTATTTCATCAACAACCTCATTTGGGAAACAATACATTTATTTATACAACACGAGCTCATAGAGCTTTCCCTCCAAGCTACCTTAGTGCTATCTTATTGAAATAAAAGCATCAACTACTAAGGATTTATTACAATAAATGTTTGTGACAGACAGATAAGATAAAACACATAGAATTTGTTCTGCACACAGCTTCATTAAAAGAAAATACATTCCCCAGCAACCTCACACGATTTTCCAGCTCTAAAACATTAAAGATGTTCATAAATTTCAATATTTTCAAGATATATGCGTGATATGCCTCCTTAAATTCAAAATTATCACTTCAAAATGTGCACTAGTGCATTGAGTTGTCTTCCACTCGTGTTTTGTTGGCAATGCTCCTGTATCATACTCCTCTGGATAAAAATTCATGGACTCCTATCCATGAGCTCCTGCACTAACATTCCATGCTTCTGGATATCCGCTTCATTTACCCATCTGACATCCTCTATCAGGTGTCCTTTCTACTTTACCAGATACTCAAAATAAGCCTTTCTCTTGGTCTTCTTACCAATCCTCTGTTCTATGATCTTCTCCATCCGCGCCTTTTCTGCTACATGCATATTCTTCTCCCACTGGATCTCTTTCTGATATTCTAATCCTTTGGTGTCATATTCCTTGTAAGGATACAGGTCTGAAATGTTGAATATGGGTGATATACCCACATCTCCTGGCAAATCTATCTCATAAAATTTTTCATCAAATTTTCTCAGGATCTTGCATGTTCCTATCTTCTTCATCTTCAACTTGTTATATGTTCCCCTTGGGAACCTTTCCTTCCTGATATGTGATAGAACTTGATCTCCAACTTCAAATTGAATTTTTCTCCTATGTTGATCAGCTATGTGTTTGTACTCTCTGCTGCTATTCTGCAACTGCTCTTTGATCTGATTATGGAGCTTCTGCATTTCTGCAACGAATTCTTCTGCTCCTGTGCTTCTAAATTCATTGTGCTCCATATCTCTCAACTCTGATACTCCTCTTGGATTCATCCCATATGCTATCTGAAATGGGATTTTTTCGGTAATCCTATTTATCAAGTCATTATATGAAAACTCTACTTGTGACAGAATTTGATTCCATTGGATATGATGTTCAGTGACCAAACTCCTCAGCAAATTTCCTAAACTCTGATTCACCACCTCAGTTTGTCCATCCATTTGAGCATGAGATGTTGAACTAAAAGAAAATTTTGTCCCCAGCTTCTTCCACAATGTCCTCCATAAGTGACCAACAAATTTAGTGTCTCTGTGTGAGACAATACTCTTAGGAAACCCATGAAGTCTCACAACTTCTTTAAAAAACAAATTTTCAATGTGTGTTGCATCATTAGTTTTCTGGCATGGGATAAAGTGTGTTATATTTGAAAATCTATCAAATACCACAAATATGGAATCCCTTCCTCTTTGTGTTCTTGGCAATCCCACCACAAAATCCATGCTTATTGCATCCCAAGGCCTTTCTGGAATAGGAAATGGTTGATACAATCCAATATTCTATCTCTTCCCTTTTGCATACTGGCAAATCTTACATATGTTCACAAATTTATTTACTTATGCCCTCATACTTGGCCAATAGTATGAACTGTCCAACTATGCAAATGTCTTTTCATGGCCGAAATGTCTGGCTAGACCTCCACTATGTTTTTCCTTTAGCATATTTTCTCTCATTGATCATTTTGGTATGCACAATTGGCAACCTTTAAACAAAAATCCATCTTGAATAAGATATTTTGTCCACTGGCTTCTGTCTCTAAGTACAAGATTTGCACATGCTTCATATGGTTCTTTAAAATCTGGATCATCATAATACATCTCCTTAAGTTGTTCAAACCCTAAGGTTTTCACTTGAAATTCCTACAGAATTAGACATCTCTTGCTCAATGCATCAACAACTTTGTTAGCATTAACAGAAATATGTTTAATGACAAAAGTGAAATTTCGCATAAACTATATGCATTTAGCATGTCTTTGATTTAACTTCTCCTATCTGGTTATGAATTGTAAATCTTGATTATCACTATACAAAACAAACTCCTTTGGAATACAGTAGTGCCTCCATTTCTTCAAGGATTGAATTATTGCATAAAATTCTTTATCATATGTGGAGTACTTTCTCTTAGTGTCATTCAACTTCTCAGTGAAATATTCAAAAGGCCTATTATCTTGGCTCAAGACCACTCTGATTGCAACTCCACTCGCATCACATCTCACTTGAAATGTCTTCTCGAAACCTGGCAAGACCAGAATCGATTATTATATTATCTTCTCCTTCAATATATTAAATATTTTCTCGGCTTCTTCTTCCCATTCAAAATACTTGTGTCTCTTCTTCACCGTATCTATCATCAGTGTACAAATTTCACTAAAATTTATTATGAAATTTTGGTAGAAACTTGCTAATCCATGGAAGCTTCTCACCTCAAATATGCTTCTTGGCGATGGCCATTCTTTGATTGCTTTCACCTTTTCTGGATCCATCTTCAATTCATTTGAAAAGATCACAAGACCCAAATAAATGAGTTTTTTCTTCATATAAGAGGATTTATTTAAATTTATTAGCAGCTTCTCCCACTGCAACCTTCTCATCACTAATGTCAGATGCCTAAAATGCTCTTCTTCGGTTTTAATTAAGACCAGTAAATAATCCAGATATACAATCACAAAATTACCAATGAAATCTTTCAATACCTCATTCAGCAACCTCATAAAAGTACTCGACGCATTTTTTAAGACAAATGGCGTAACAAGCCATTCATACAAACCATCATTTGTTTTGAAGGTTGTTTTCCACTCATCACCTTCTCTCATCCTTATCTGATGGTATCCACTCTTCAGATCCATCTTTGAAAAATAATTTTCTCCATTTAAACAATCCATTATGTCATGCATCCTCGGTAAAGGAAATATGTACTTGATGGTGATCTTGTTTATGGATCTCGAGTCTGTACACATTCTCCATCCTCCATCCTTCTTCGGACTCAACACAGTTGGTACTGTGCATGGACTTAAGCTTTCTCTAACCAATCTGGACTTAAGCTTTCTCTAACCAATCCTTTTTCCATTAAATCCTGGACTTGTATATTTACCTCCTCATTCTCTTGAGGTGTCAATCTATACACTGCTTTGTTCGACAAACTTGTTCTTGGTATTAGATCAATGTGGTGGTTGATACTCCTGATGGTTGGAAATGAGCTTGACAACTCATCCACTACTATGTCAGCAAAATTCTCTAACAACTTTTGGATTTCTTCAGGAAGATCATCCATAGAAGTATTTGTAAGGACAACTCTTGGTTTCCTCACCAAAACAAACTGTATATCCTGTTCCTTCTTAACTTCACTCAAGAGTTCCTTCCCACTCATGAGAAGTATGCTTGTGTTGGATTCTTCCTTTACTTTCTTCTCCTCTATTGGCAACAACATGTGTGTTCTATCATTCTTTTCCAAAGTATAAGTATTTTTCTTCCATCATAAATGGAATTCCTATCATACTGCCATGGTCTCCCCAACAAAACATTACATACATCCATGGGAATCACATAACACAAAATATCATCTCTATATCCTCATATTTTAAATTCAACGAGGCATTGTTTAGTTATCGTTACCTGATGATCTTTCTGCATCCATGAGACCTTATATGGATTCAGATGTGCAGTTGTCTCCAGCACCAATTTCTCCACCATCTTTGTGGATACTAAGTTATCAATGCTCCCACTGTCAATTATCACCTTGCAAACTCTATCCTTAGTCTTGAAAGTAGTTATAAAAAAAATCTTCCTCTGCACTGGATTTTCAACCTCCATCTCTTGCTTCAAAAGAACCTTCTTCATCACCAAAGATCTCTCATATTCTGCACCTTCTGCTTCAACATTCCACTTCTGTGCTTCTGAAATGTGAGCTTCACCTCCTCCTTCTTTATTTCTCTTAGTACATTCCCAAGACATGTGTCTTGTATTTCCACATGCATAACACTTCACTTCTACTCCTCTTCCTCTTCCTCTTTCTCGAGGAAAAGAGTTTCTTCCACCATACTATCTCCCTTAGGAACTTCCTCCTCTTTTCGAGTGAATATGTGGTTTTTCATTCTCAACTTTGGGCTTCTATACCTTATCATGAACAATTCCCTTTCCTTTGTTTGGACTTCTTCCTCTCCTTTGTTGATTCTACTTTCTGGCCAACTTCTCCTCCACCTTCTGTGTAATATGATAAGCAACCTCCACTTTCATCATGCTAATTTCATTCTAGATTTCATATCTTAGGCTGTTTATATATATAACAACTTTCTCGTCATCCTTTTCTCTCTATCCAGCCCTGATGTTTAGTTTGTAGAACTCATTTTTGTACTCTTTCACAGTCATTCCTTTCTGTCTCAGGTTATGTAACTTCCTAAATAGATTTATCTGGTAATCCTTGGGTATGAATTTAGCCTTCAACTTGGCTACCATTCTATCCCAACTCTTGATCTTTTTCTTTCCTTTGCATCTTCTGTCAGCTTGCAGTTCATCCCACCATAGTGTTGCATGTCCTTTTAACCTAGTGACAACATGCTTCACCTTCTTCTCCTCATCGAAATCTTCATAGTCAAAGTAATTTTCCATTGACCTTATCCAATCCAACAATTTTTCAGCATCTAAATTTCCTTCATACATTGGGATGTCTATATTTTCTCTAGCTCCTAATTTGACAATCGCTTTCAACAAGCGTTCTTCTGCAACATTCTCTACTACAACTTCTTCAACTTCTACTTCTTTGTTCTCTGCATCACTGACGTCTCTAGCATCAGGTTCTCTCCTTTGCGCAATCTCCATAACATCTAACCTTGCTCGAAGTTCTCTCATCTCCCTTTCCATAACTCAATTTTCTACAAGTGGCTCTGTATGTCTTCTAGGCGGCATTTTTGTTGAATCTTCTCCTTTACACAAATATCACTTGATCTATCTGATACCACTTGATGATATCAGGCTATCTCCTTTCACCTCCTTCCTACAGAAATCAATTTTGTGGCTCTGATTTCCACTTGATGCTATCAGGAAGAACCTTTTTCGCTCTCTGATACCACTTGATGGAGCCCCCCCTTCCCTCCTGGGGATTTTGCGACCTCCTGGTCAAGGATATTCAAACACCTTGAGTTGAATTAGCTCTTCGGGCCTCCAATAGACCCTGAATGAATAACACACAGGTCCCTTTGATGTTATCTGCAGGTTCAAACTACCTGCACAACCGGTTTTGGGGGCCTTTGGCAACACCAAAATGCAAGTGCTAGCTCCCATGCTAGGATCCTCCTCCAATGTGATCACGGGCTGTGACCATGGGCCATATCCATTCATAACTTTGACTTAGGAAATTTTATGATCTTCTCCCTTATCTCCTTCCAAAAAACTTTCTGCCACAATACGTGAATCCCTACCACGTGTCCTCCTGGACCCAAAGGTCCAGCTATACTTTGGTATTCGTGACTTCACGAAGGTTCTTCTCACTCCACACAACTTATCCAAACTCTACCTCTCGAACTCCTTAATACACTACCACGTATCTCCTCACAACCAACGGCTAGTATCACTTTGCGACTTCACAACTTCAATGATCCCTCTTCTTACAATGCTTCTACACCCCCGAACCACAAAGTTCTGACAACCTTCTATGGATAACCTTTGTACGACTCTCCTAGATATGATAGTCTGGAGTGATCTCTCTCCCTCCTCGATGGATCTTGCTCTTTATTTTTATGAAACCTTGAGGGACTCCTCCCTATTGAATATTTATCCTCACTATCTCTCTTGATCTTGTTCTACCTTCAACCTTTTTCTCCTTAGAGTGTTTCTCTTCAACACTTAGTCGAAACTTACCCTGTGCACACCTTGCAACAAGATTTCTTCCACAACTTAACTTCTTTGTGGATGACTGCGCACGCCTTGAGATAGTTATTCACACTCCTCTTCAAACACACTTGAGTTACTCCTCCTGTTGATCTCCTGAGTCAAAATACTATGTCATGCACCCCTTGCAGACAATTATGCATTCCTTGCATACAAACGTTTTGTGCTATCTCTTCTGAGCTTCTGAGTCAAAACAAACTCTTTCAACGCACACCTTGCGGACACTATGCACTCCTTGCACTTGCTCGTAGAAGATAAACAATTGAAACTTATCTAAATCCTCACAGATTCATACATTCAATCATGTAAATGCATTCATAAAATAAGAACAAGAAATAGCAGAGAATTGTGAATAACATAAAGCCTACCATTCATTAATTCAGATAGACACAACAACACCAAAAATTTGTAACAATGCTTCTCTGTTATATTCATTCAACAGTTATGTACATGGATTCATACAATTCTCTTCAACAACACTACAACTCTAAGTTACAATGGAAATAACCTCTACAATAGTTTTTCAACAACCTCTATTTCATTAAAAACCTCATTTGGGAAACAATACATTTATTTATACAACATGAGCTCATAGATCTTTCCCTCCAAGCTACCTTAGTGCTATATTATCGAAATAAAAGCATCAACTACTAAGGATTTATTACAATAAATTTTTGTGACAGACAGATAAGATCAAACACATCGAATATGTATTGCACGCAACTTGATTAAAAGAAAATACATTCCCCAATGACCTCACGTGATCATCCATCTCTAAAACATTAAAGATGTTCATAAATTTCAATCTTTTCAAGATATATGCGTGATAGGCCTCCTTAAATTCAAAATTATCACTTCAAAATGCGTGCTAGTGCACTGAGTTGTCTTCCACTCGTGCTTTGTTGGCGATGCTCATACATAAAAAATTCCTTTAGAGCTTCATTGTAAATCATCTTCTTGTGAATGGAAGTAGCCATCACATCTCTTCTCAGAGATAAGCTGCCACCATTCTAGTGAGTCTTTCACTATGTATTTTTACATTCTTTGTACATTTTCACTCATTAATAGAAATTATGTATTATTATATCTATGTGTTTATGGTTGCATCTCTGATACACTTATGTTATATCATTGGATATCTAAGAGATCTCTATACATTTATTTATTATATCTCTGCTCTCATTTTGTGCCGAAAATAATCTAGATTAGTAATGGTGCAAGAGGGAAGCTATTACTAGTTGAAATGACCTTGCCAAGAAGTACCCTGTCAATTTAAAAGAAAATGCAGACCCATAACTGTCATCAGCCCAGAAAATTGATTACCAGTCAAGCTCGTAGTTGGGTATTCTACTTCAAGAATCAATGAAGGATGGGCAGAAGTACCCATCAAGAAGATTCTAACATGACCCACGAGGTCTTGGGGAAGAATACATGAAATGAAAGGGATAGAGGACAGTAAGAGGGGAAGGAAAAAAATATAGATACGGTTGGGAAGAGCCTCGGCATAGGAGCGGAGAGAAGGAGAACTCTATGGTACGAGGAAAAGGGAAATAGGAGTGCAGAAGTAATATATGCTCCCTAGAAAAGGGAAATAGAAGCGCAGAAGTAATATATGCTCCCTGGAAAACTTGTTGAAAAAACAATTATCCTCTTGTGGCATCGTATCCTAGCTTTGGGGTGGTTGGTTGTAGTAGTGCATAGTGAAGACTTTCCTATGGTTGGGTGGAGAGTGACACACCCTTTATTAGTCACCAAAATCTCCCAAATTTGTAGATAAGTAAATCTTATATATTATTTATGTTGAAAGGAAATACATAGGTTTGGAAGGTCTATATGGTAATCTCTATATTTAGGAAACAATTGCAATTATTTTGTCTGTAGAATTCTTTGGCGTTGAATATGTATATTCATTTGAGTATTTAAATAACTCAAATTCCTACTATATCTCTAGTGGAAAGATGAACCCAAATATCTGTGTGACTATATATGTTATGGTGATCTTGTGTGTGTGTATACATGTGTGTGTGTGTGTGTGTGCACCTGCGTAGAAAAGAATTGGGATCCCTGCAGGGAGTGAATAATTTTGGGGTATGCTAAAATATAGGCACACTGGGTAGGAAATGGAATACCTTAGACCCAAGCAAGAGCTCTCGAAAACTCAGAAGTCTTGAAAAGGACTGGAGAAAACCCTCATGAAATTTGGCTAAATCCTGGACCAGAATGTTAATCCTGAGGAAGACCCTTGTTTTTCCTCGAAGGATCGTGACCGTCGATTTTTCATGGAGGTTAGATATGGACCCTTTATCGATGTAGGGGTAGGATTAAATCTTGATCGTTGATCTAGCAAGATATTATATCCTAACCGTTCATCGTAGGGTTCCATTTGTAGTAAGTCACAGAGATGAACTCCGACAAGGAGACTCTGAGGGCAGATATGGACCATTAATTGAAGCAAGGATGAGATTTGATGTTGACCATAAATATGGTGAGACAAATATATCCATGTCTCCCATCAAAGAGGTTGATTTGGGGTAAAACATGGAGGTGAGCTTTGACAGGAAAAATCCAAGGTGAGATCTGGATCCTCGATCTGAGAAAGGGAAATATTAACTCTTAGCAGTCGATCCATCGCATGGACCCCACATTTTCTTGGCGTGTGATAATACCTTGTTTCACCCTAGAAGGATCGTAGTCATTGATATGGCATGGTGATGAGATCTAGACCTATATATCGGTGTAGAGGCAATGGATGGGACAAGATTTAATCTTGATCGTTAATATGGTGAGACGAATAAATCTTGGTCGGAGGAGGAGGAGGTTGTTCGGATTAAGATGAAGAGATGAACTCCAATAGAGGAAACCTGAAGGCATATCTGGACAATTGATCCACAACCCAGGACTTAGGAGAGTAATTTTAGTGGATCATCGGGTGACATCAATGAACCCATGCATAGTGGGTAGGTGTCATCACTTGATTTATGTGACATGTATAACCACATCAGTCCACATGGGAGGTCCACATGTAAAATTTCAATAGGCCCACGTGGCATATGGGGAATTGTCCACATGTCATGTGGGAATTGTGCCATGTGTCAAGAAGAATCGAGTTTTTAGATGAGATTCTGTGGGAAATATGAATGCTAAGTTTTAGGTGACAATGGCGCCATGTGTCATGCAGAGATGACATCATGTGTTAAGAGGATTCATCACAAATAGGTGAAGATCCAAGAATATCTAGGTTGCTTGTCGAAGGTTGAAAGGTTGGAAAGGTTGTGTGTTGGCCAAAAATGCCGACGACAATATAGGCATCGACGACACAATGAGAATCATTGATCTGGTGTTGGGTGAGAGATATATTCTCCATTAATTTACTCAAGTTCTGTCTAAGAGAGGTGGACATCAAGTTGACATGAGGGTGTCAATATGGAAGCCAATGTTTCCAAGTAGTGACAAGTGTCACCAAGGGATTGGTCAATGGGACTAAGGTGGGTCTCATTGGATGAAGAGTTCCTTTGGACCTTCACTTTCAATTATAGCTATTGGATTTCTTGTGGTTTGTCCTTGGGAAATTTGGGTCATATATCCCTAAAATATCATCGTTAGAGGTACAAGGGGGTGAAGTGGGACGAGGCCCGAAAATTGACGACATTGGCATTGGTGACAAGACGAGATCCATCGATCTGTCATTGGGTGAGGGGATCTTCGTCCTTGATTTTCATGAGACATGTTCAAAGGAGGAGTAAGGAGGATGACTTCATGAATGACATGGCATGCCAGAAAGGCAGCTAGAGTGTCCCTAGGATGATAGGCGTCACCCATTGGTCGATTGATGATGACAGAATAATCATCGATAACGATGTGAGTTGGGGATAAAAATGACCGTCGATCGATGGAGGGAAGCAGTGAAACCTCCACCGTAGATTGTGGATCACATTTGTGTACTGTGAAGAAACTTAGAGATTTGGGCGTTGATCCCTGCACCAATTTATATCATCGATATGCTCTGGACCGTAGATATCAAGAGCTAAGAGACATAGGATTAGGGGAAGGTATCCATTGGAGTTTCATCGCCATAGTTGTTTTAGTGGGAGTAAATTATGGGAAAACAAATCTTGATGACGACAAAGGTGGATGAAAGGATCGATCCCACAAAACTTATGTGCCCGGTGAAATATGTCACACTAGATGGCATGAATATCAAGAGGCCATGTGGATTCCATGGGGTGGTAAGGTGGCCTTGGGCCAATGGATTCCCAAGAAATTTGGAAGGCCATAACTTTTGACTTCGAGGTCATATTTTTGCATACTTACAGTCATTGGAAAGCACTTAACGAGCAAGAGACATTGATTCCCTTGAGAATAGGTCTCGAGATGTCTAAGAAGAAGAAAAATTGTAATACCCCATCCCTTAAAAGGTACTTAGGGGGTTGGATGTGTTGCAGAGTGGTATCAGAGCAAGAAACAACACTTGACCTGCTTGGGCTCATGAAAGAGTCGGATAAACTTTCTTAGAGAACTTTTAAGGGGGAGGGAACCCTACCCTACCCTATTCATAAGAGTCTATTAAAACCTTACTATTGAATAGAGGATTATGACTTTCTATTGTGTTTACATGTTTTAAACCTGAACTAAATGATGTTGTTATATGCTAAATAATAAAGTTGATTTCATCTTATAGAATTTTATTTTATACATTGTCTATGATTTAATGGATAAGTAACTAACAAAAAATGTCGATTATCAACACTTAATCATTCAATGATTTTCCAAGAAAGGATATAAGTGAAAAGGATGGTGACATATCATGATATGGGAGAAGGCTCCCACAACAGAGAAGAAGAGTATGATGAAAGGAGAGTGGTAGAAACCCCTCCAAATCTAGTTGAGATTGTGAGAAGTATCATGGCAGAGCTGCAACAATTTAAGTCTGATATTGAGAGGCTTATGAAAGAGAAAGAAAAGAAAACCGAATTAAATGAAGTTTTGTTGCAAATCTTGTTAGATATACAGAGGAAATTGTAGCATGGGCCAACAACGAGTAATGTGAACACACATCACCCTAAGAAAATCCAGATTCCATCTGAGATATAAAGGCATGATATTGAAAGTATAAATGCAAGAAGAAGCACTCCAAATAAGTCTTGACATGGATCCAAGAGGCATGCGAAAGTCAAAGACTCGTCTGAAGAATCCTCTAGTAAAGGAGAAAAAAGCTCCAAGGAACTTTCTAGCAGTGAGACTAGTTAATGTGATCATAGGAGAAGAAAGAGGATAAAGCACTCCAAGGTCGGTGATCCTGAAGAATTTAAGAAATCCAAGGCACCCACTTTTGATGGGGAAATAAAAAATGGGGAAGAAGCATAAACTTGGATACTTGCTCTGAAGAATTACTTCAGAGTTCATGACTACTTTGAAAAATTGAAATCCCAAATAGGTATATTTAACTTGAATGGAAAGACCTCTATCTGGTGGGAGGACCTTAGAAATGTAAAGGGAATATGTGAGAAGGATTTGTCTTTTTTATAAAAGTAGGACCGCGAAGCAATAAAATTAAAAAAATGTGGAAATAAAACACAAAATATACACAATACAATATAGAAACAGATATACGTGGTTCACCAAGTGTGGGCTACGTCCAACAAAGAAATTTCCAAGTCTTTCCTTTTTATTTTCCAGCAAAATGAATGGATACAACCTACAACTCAACTGATGTAACTTCATCTTCTTTCTCTTGCAGTCTTCTCTCCCAGAATAAAACATTCGCGATAATCCATATATGCAATGTAATTCCCTCATAAAATAGGGTTTCCTTCTAGGGAAAAAAAACCTAAAAATAACTTCTATGGTCATATCTGAGACCTTATAATGAACGGTCCATATTGACTATGAAATTACAATATTTTACAAGAAATTTTTTCCCAATATTTCTCTTCAGGGGCGTTGTCCCCAAATTCCCTTAGGAGGGGCTACAAAAATTATCACCAACCCCCCCCCTATACCCCCTTGGAGATAATTTTGGTAGGGAAATCCCCCCCATATCCCCCGTTAGGGAATGGGGTACAAGTACGGCTGAAACAAACCTCTAATTTAGGAAGATAATCGACCTCCACAATGGTCAACAATCTCCCACTTGGAGACTGATCACAACAAATCCACTGTTGTTGTACCTACTAGACTATACTCCACCTTGGACCTAGAAAATTTCTCATCTTCACCTCCATTCTTGAAGATCAACTGAAACTAAGCAAGAACTCAATTTCTCCCTGGTTATTGCCTTTGTTAACATGTCTACAAGATTCTAGCTAGTATGTATTTTTTCCAACTTCAAATGTCCATCTTCCAAGATGGATCGTATGAAATGGTACCTGAGCTATATATGCTTGGTATTTGAATGGAATGATGATTCTTTGCAAGATTAATGGCACTCTTATTGTCACAGTACAACCTGTTATTCTTCTGCTTCTTTCCCAATTCCTCAATAAACCCCTGTAACCAAATCATTTCTTTACTAGCCTCTGTAGCAACAACATACTTTGCTTCTCTTGTTGAAAGTGAAACAACCTTTTGTATTTTTGAAATCCAACTTAATGTTGTTCCACCTACAGTAAAAAATACCTTGTCATGCTCCTCCTATTATCTTTATCACCTGCCATATTTGAATCAACATATCCCTATAGAACAATGTATGAACCTCCAAAACATAATGCATGAGTATAAATACCTCTCAAATACCCAAGAATCCACTTTACTACCTCCCAATGTTATTTACCTAGATTTTTCATATACCTTCTCACAACTCCCACTGCATGTGCAATATCTGGTCTTGTGAAAACCATCACATACATCAAGCTGCCAATTGATGATGAATAAGGGACCATGAATATGTATTCTATCTCCTCCTATGTCTTGGGACACATTTCCTTAGTTAATTTGAAACAGTTGGAAAAAGGTGTACTAACTGGTTTTGCATTTTGCATTCTAAACCTGTCCAACATTGTCTCTATGTACTCACCCTGAGACAATGTCAATTTGTGATTTTTTCTGTCTCTTGTTATTCTCATACAAAGGATTTTCTTTGTAGCACCCAAATCCTTCATCACAAATGAGTTAACTAATTTCTTCTTGAGCACATTTATATCCCACATATTAGACCCTCCAACAAGCATGTCATCTACATACAATAGCAAGATATTATAGCTTCCATTTTCTAGACTTTTAAAGTAAAGATAGCGATCATAATGACATCTTCTATAACCTTGTTCTATCATAAACCTGTCAAACTTAAAATATGACTACCTTAGAGCTTGCTTTAGGCCATACAAGCTCTTCTTCAACCTGCATACCAAATTTTCCTTCCCTTTGACCTCATGCCCCTGTGGTTGCTGCATATAAATCTCTTCCTCCAAATCCCCATGGAGAAACATTGTTTTTACATCTAATTGTTCAATATGTAAATCTTCTACTTCCACAACACTTAAAATAGTTCCAATTGAAGTCATATTAACAATAGGAGAAAATATTTCATCAAAATATATACCTTTCTTTTGTGCAAAACCCTTTACAACAAGTTTAGCCTTGTACCAATTTTTTCCTCCATCTTCTTCCTTCAACTTGTAAACCCATTTATTCTGCAATGCTCTTTTTCCTGCAGGCAATTGAACCAAGTCTCAAATCTAGTTATTTACCAAGGAATCCATTTCCTCTTTCATTCCTTGCTCCCACTTATTTTTATTGTCTACCTACATTGTCTCTTCATAACATTTTGGTTCACCAGAATTAGTCAACAATAAATAATAGAATGAAGGAGAGTATCATTCAGGGGGTCTACTTAACCTGGTAGATATTCTCTCTTGTTGTACATTTTTATTTTATGGTACCTTTGGAATTTATTTTTCAGTGATCTCATCAAGCACTATGTATTCTGATTTTTCTATTTCTTGTTTATTTCCCTACAACTGATATTGTACATGACATTCTCATTGAATATGACATCTGTACTCCTAATGATTTTTTGATTTTCATAATCCCACAAGTGATAACCAAAATCATTAACATTGTATCAAATAAAGGTACACTTCTTGGATTATTCCTGAAGATTTGTTCTATTTTCTTTATCAATATGGACAAATGCTTCACAACCGAAAGTCTTCAAAAGTAATAGTTTACCTTTTTACCTTTCCATGCCTCCTTTGGAATTTCACTATCCAAATAGCTTGAAGTTCCTCTATTTATTAAGTAAATAGTAGTATCTACAACATCTTCCTAGAACTGCAAGGGAAACCCACCATGCAATCTCATACTCCTTGCATGCTCCATGATTGTCATATTCATCCTTTCTGACACACCATTTTCTTATGGTGTTTCTGGAACTATTTTCTCTCTACGAATCCCATGGTATGAAAAATAATCATCAAAATCCTTGCTGCAATATTCACCTCCATTTTCTGATCTGAGACACTTCAACCCTTTTCCTGTCTCATTCTCAACCAAATATTTCCATTTCTTAAAAGTATCAAAAACATCTGATTTTTGTCGAATGCAATAAACCCAAGTTTTTCTAGTTGCATCATCAATAAAAGTAACATAATAATGAGATCCACCAAGAGATGATACATAAGTTGGTCCCCATACATATGTATGCACAAGATCTAACCTTTCACTCTTCTTTTCTTTTCCAACTTTGAGAAAACTAACTCTCTTTTGTTTTCCATAAACACAATGCTCACAGAAATCCAAATCAATTTGTTTAAGATATGACAACAAATTTCTTTTGTGAAGTATCTAGATCCCCTTCTCATTCATGTGTCCAATCCTATGATGCCATAGTGTTGTATCCACTCATGTAGAAGCTAAATATATAGAAGAATCATTATTACGAGCACATAAATACAATGTACCTACCTTCTCTCCTTTTTCTATCACCAGTGATCCTTTGATAACCTTCCATGCCTTATCTCTAAATATAGATATACAACCTTCACTTACCAACTGCCCAGTTGAAATTATAATTTTCCTTAGATATGGAACATGTCTTACCTCTTTAAACAACCATTGGTTTCCATTATTTTCCTTTATTTGTACCTTTCCCATTCCAACAATTTTGCATGATGCATCATCACCCAAATGAACCTGTCCAAAATCACCTTGAACATAATCTAGAAACCGTTTCCTATGGGGTGTGGCATGAAATTAAGCCCCTAAATATACTACCCAAAACTTAGAAATAATCTACAGAAAGAATCAAAGCATCTTGTAACACATCACCTGTTACATTTGATTCTTGATGTTTTCTCTCGTTGTCCATCTCTTTGTTTCTTTGGAGATCTGCAGTATTTCTTTAGATGTCCTTTCATCCCACAATTCCAACACTCTATATTTCCCAGTCTAGATTTGGATCTTCCATTCCTAGAATTCCCAAGGTTCCTTGAGCCCTTTCATCTACCCTTTTGTATTCCCCTGTTCTCCATGTCTAACGCATTACCGGATGTCTCACCTGTGATTTTCCGTTGCATTTCCTCCCTAAGGATAAAACCAACAACATCATCAAAGAACCAGAGATAGAGTTACTTACAACCATGACCAATCCGTTCCATCTTTTGTAATGTCCCCCACCTCTTAGAGAGGTGATGAGGAGACTCAGTGGCCTGGGCACCCCCACTAGGTCATAGTCTCACACTGAAGGGGGGAAAGTCAAGAAGTTAAAAGTTATATTTTTAAGTTGACTTAAGAAAGGAAAAGGATAAAGGAGTAAAATATAACTCAACCAAAGAATAGAAGATTAACCCTAGGAGTTAACCTAACTCAACAAATAATTAGAAGGAAAAGTATAAGTAAGAGGCTTGGGTGCACCTATTACTCATTCTGGTTTTGGATTAGCATTTGCTATTGCTCTTGAGCATTCAGTTTGGGGGTTTTGCTGTACAAACCCTTGTGAGAAACTCAGTGGTGAAATATCCACTCACCTTGTTCCACAACTTGGTCTCGGGGATGAAAGACTCCTCCACACCATTCTAGTCTCAGGGCCAGCTTATCGAGGGAGGTTCGATCCAGCTTATCTTGAGGGCCTGGGGCCATTCCGAAAATTGGGTTTTGTTTACAGGGGCAGGACCATCAGTTTGAGGGTTTTTCTGGAGGGTTATCATCATTCTACATTTGTTTGCAGATTGGGACGTCGTGGAGCCATAGGGGACGTCCTGTGATTTAGTAAAACTCAGATCTAGAGAGATCTGCTTGAGATCTGAGCCCAAAACTTCTCCCACAGGATTCTCATAGCCCAATCTATATTCTTGGAGAGTTTCAGAGCATTTGGAGGCCTCCTTCATCAGGGCCAAACCAGCTAGGGTTTCAGTCATCCAGTGGGGCACACCATTCAGTGGAGAATTCAGATCTACGGAGTTTGAGAGTGGATTTGGGAATTTGGACATCTGGGTTTTCCTTATAGTTTCCCGATCTATCATTTGGCATATTTATCAGGATGATTGGACACTTTTGGTAGCAGGGCATAATTATTCAGGGTTTCAACATTCTAGCAGGACGTGGCACTTTCCATCTTGGAGGTTGATCTTCTTGATTTAGTCTTCATTGTATATCCAACCTTTGGAGGCTTATTTTGTATTGTCGAGAGCATTTTGTAGCAGAGAATATCTATTGCTTGTATGACCATCTAAGGTCTATGCGAGATCGGCCAGCTATTGTATTGATCTTACATTGCTCATAATAAAAAGGTCAGATCTTTGCTTGTGCTTCTACATCTTGAATATATTGTGATCTCCATGTGTTGATGAATCTTGTATGCACTTAATAACTCAATAAATTAGTAGTAGTTAGTGATTCCAAGAAAGAATTTGGCTTGGAATCATTACAGTGGTATCAGAGCCTCGATCGTCCAAACCTGTGGAGAGATCGGTGCATGTATAAGTACAGGGGAATTGTTATGGGTCGGAGGAAGATAAACAATAGTGAAATAGAGGCAGAGATAGAAGGGTCAGGAGACGGCCATGAGCCTCAGGGCTTGGCTCTCTTAGTAACTGAATTTGGTAAGTTCCAACAAAACATGAACCGCACAGAAAGCACATTGGTCCGACAGTTGGATGAGTATTAGGAAACCAACAGAAGGGGACAGGATGAAATCTATGAAACCTTGAAGAAAGTTGATGAGAATCTATAGAAAATGAACGAGAACAAAACTAGGATAACTGACCTTCTAATGCAAGTAACCCATCGAGTCAAAGATCTTGATACGTATGGGAATAAGGAGGCTAGAGGGTCCGGTGGAACCCACGAGGAAGTCAGATATAACCCAGAGAAAGCACCAGGATCCGAAGGAAGTCTTGGAGGTGGCATGTTCCATGGGCAGATGGGTAGCAGGACCAATCATAGGTAATACATGCCAGTGTTCACAGATGAACCACTAGGCCAACACTCAGGTAGCAATGCTAACCCCATACCATACATGCCCACATTTACAGATGAGTAAGAGCAACATGAACAGGTTGAAGATTTTGTGGCACAATTACGCAGGAGTACCAGGGAATACTACAGCTTGGATATGAAAGTTCAAAGACAGATGGCCCTAGACCAGTATTTTCAACTCAAGTTCAGAAACCAGCCTAGGATGAACCATAGGGGTAGCTTTGAGTTTGAGCGAAGGGCAGGGAAGATAGAGATTCCATACTTTGATGGTATGGCTAAGATGACAGCACAAGCATGGGTGCAGAAGCTGGATACTTACCTGCAGCTTAACCCCATAAGAGAGATGGAGGCCATCAAGTTTTCCACTATGTACTTAGATGGAAAGGCCCATGACTGGTGGTACCATGGGCTCACCACACTCGGCCACAACCAGATTGTATCCTATACATAATTCACTTAGGGGCTCATTGATAGATTTGATCTAGGAGATCCTGAGTTACATTTCTGAGAGCTCACCCAACTCAAGCAAACAGGTATGGATGAGGCATACATTGATGAGTTCCAGAGGTTGGCAGTGATGGTGCAAGATATGTTCCCAACCAGGCTCATGATGCTCTTTACAGAAGGATTGATGGAACCTTTGAAGGGTTGGGTTAAGGCCTTCAAGCCTACCAGCCTACAGGAAGCCATTTGGAAGACGAGGGATCTGGGTCCAGTTGCTAAACCAAAATTCATACCCAGACCACCTCTTAACAGTGGTGGAAGAGATCAAAGGCCTCCAACAAACCAGGGAGG
>JASDQU010243756.1:195867-211046 GCA_032191745.1 Picea mariana | reverse complement strand
CTCAGGCAGATGGTCAGACTGAGATAGTCAACAAATGGGTGGAAGGTTACCTCAGAAACTATGTAGCAGGACAATAGAAAGCATGGGTCAGATGGTTACATTTGGGAGAATATTGCTACAACACCACCCAACATATGTCCATTGGCATGTCACCCTTCAGAGATTTATATAGGTATGATCCTTTATCATTTGTGGAGATTGCATTTGGTGATAGCAGGGCTCCGATGGTACAGGATTGGATACAACAGAGCCAAGACATTCTTAGGGAATTGAAGGATCATTTACAGAGGGCACAAAACCAGCAAAAGGTCTAAGCAGACAAGCACAGAGTTGATTGTACCTTTGAGGTTGGTGAGTTAGTCTATTTGAGGTTGCAACCATACATGCAGGCCTCCATTAAAAGAAGCGGAGCGGAGAAACTGCAGCCAAGTTTCTTTGGACCTTATAGAGTCAGCAGAAGGATAGGGGCAGTAGCTTATGAGCTGGAGCTTCCACAGGGTAGCAAAATTCACAACATCTTCCATGCCTAGTGCCTTAAGAAAGCCCTCGGTCAACATGTCAGGCCTATTGAGGCATTACCTCCCATGGATGAGGAGGGACAACTTGTTTTGATTCCAGAGGAGGTGTTAGAAGTCCAAGAGAAGAGGCTCCGAAACTGAAGCATCAAGGAGTATCTGATCAGGTGGAAGGATTTACCCATTGAGGATGCCAGTTGGGAGAAGGAGCACGTGGTTAGAGAAGCAGGGTTGGAATTGCTTGAGGAAAAGCAATTTCAAGCAGGGGAGACTGTAATGTCCCCCACCTCTTAGAGAGGTGATGAAGAGACTCAGTGGCCTGGGCACCCCCACTAGGTCATAGTCTCACACTGAAGGGGGGAAAGTCAAGAAGTTAAAAGTTATATTTTTAAGTCGACTTAAGAAAGGAAAAGGATAAAGGAGTAAAAGATAACTCAACCAAAGAATAGAAGATTAACCCTAGGAGTTAACCTAACTCAACAGAGAATTAGAAGGAAAAGTATAAGTAAGAGGCTGGGGTGCACCTATTACTCATTCTGGTTTTGGATTAGCATTTGCTANGAGAAACTCAGTGGTGAAATATCCACTCACCTTGTTCCACAGCTTGGTCTCGGGGATGAAAGACTCCTCCACACCATTCTAGTCTCAGGGCCAGCTTATCGAGGGAGGTTCGGTCCATCTTATCCTGAGGGCCTGGGGCCATTCCGACAGTTGGGTTTTGTTTGTAGGGGAAGGACCATCAGTTTGAGGATTTTTCTAGAGGGTTATCATCATTCTACATTTGTCTACAGATTGGGACGTCGTGGAGCCATAGGGGACGTCCTGTGATTCAGTAAAACTCAGATCTAGGGAGATCTGCTTGAGATCTGAGCCTGAAACTTCTCCCACAGGATTGTCATAGCCCGATCTATATTCTTGGATATTTTCAGAGCAGTTGGAGGCCTCCTTCATCAAGGCCGAACTAGCTAGGGTTTCAGTCATCCAGTGGGGCACACCATTCAGTGGACAATTCAGATCTACAGAGTTTGAGAGTGGATTTGGGAATTTGGACATCTGGGTTTTCCTTACAGTTGCCCGATCTATCATTTGGCATATTTCTCAGGATGATTGGACACTTTTGGTAGCAGGGCAGAATTATTCAGGGTTTCATCATTCTAGCAGGATGTGGCACTTTCCAGCTTGGAGGTTGATCTGCTTGATTTATTCTTCATTGTATATCTAGCCTTTGGAGGCTTATTTTGCATTGTCGGGAGCATTTTGTAGCAGCTCATATCTATTGCTTGTACGACCATCTGAGGTCTATGCCAGATCGGCTAGCTATTGTATTGATCTTACATTGCTCATAATAAAAAGGTCAAATCTTTGCATGTGCTTCTACATCTTGAATATATTGTGATCTCCATGTGTTAATGAATCTTGTATGCACTTAATAACTCAATAAATTAGTAGTAGTTAGTGATTCCAAGAAAGAATTTGGCTTGGGATCATTACATATTTCTAGCAATGAGCACAAGATTAGAATATCCATGACCTCATCATCAAAGTCCACTTTTACAGAACTTAGTTGATTAGTAACTGTATTAAATTCATTTAAATGATATGTAGCAGATCCACCTTATGACATATTCATATTAAATAATTTCTTCATCAGAAATACCTTATTGGATGCCAAGGGTTTTTCATACAGTTTATCAAATGTGTCCATCAACTCCTTTGTTTTCTTTTCTTTTCAAATATTGAAATCCACCGACACTGCCAGGCTCAGTCGTATCGTTCCTAGTTCCTTTATGTCAAGAACCTCCCTTTCTTCATCCTTCATGGTCATCAAATTATTTTCTATTCCGCCCAATGGTAGGAATAGATCCTGTTGGGGTCCTATAATTATAGGTAACCCGATTCTTCAATTTCTATTTGGCATCACCCCCATGATGAAGACATCTGGCTTGTTGGACTCGATTGATTTTGTTTTCCCCTCCATCTGTTTCGCCCAATCCTTCATCACCCTACCCAATCCTTTGTCACCCTTTTGTGCCCTTCATTCCCTCATCCTTCACTTCTTCTCCCCTTCGCCATCTTCGTCCCTACATTTGCAATAACCACCTTAGGATAAAACATTAGGTTAGTAGTTAGATTAGACTTGTTAATAATAAATAAATTAATAATTAATAACTAAGTTAGTTTGGGTAAAATTAATAATTAGGTTAGTTTATTAAGTTAAAACATTAACTAAGAAATTAAACCATTAAACATATAAATTAAAAAACAAAAAACAAAAAATTAATAAAACAAATATAAACTAATTCAAATTAATAAAACATATAAATTAATTAACAAACAATAAAAAAAACATATAAAATAATAAACATACAAATTAATATACATATTAAAAAATACATAACAAATAAACCAAACGGAAAATAAAAAGAAAACAAAAATCAAAAAGCAAAACGTTAAAAAAAAATTAAAAACAAAAACTAAAATAAAAACACTTAAAACAAAAAAGGTAATAAATAAAACAAAAACATAATAAATGAAACAAAAACGTTAAAATGTAATAAATAAAACAAAAAATTCAAAATGTAATAAAGAAAAACATAATGCGCATCTTATGCACATATCCCAAGGTAAAAGAAAATTAACGCGCACTAATTAAATTGGACCCGCCCCCGTGCTTTTCGAGCTTTAACGGGGGGGGGGTCTGATACAAGTGGTATTGGAGGGACACTTGTCACCTCCAAGTGAAATCGGAGCCCCCCCTCCCAATACCACTTACCACCTTAGGAGGGGTCCGACATACCACTTACCTCTCCAAAACCGCCCTCCCCCAATTTCACAAAACCGTTGTTTTTCTAGTTTTGACTAGTTGTCTTCCGAAGCGGACTTCGGGAAAATGGAAATGGATTTTAGACAACCGAGAGAGGTTTTTGTTCAGCACGGTCTAAGTAAAAAAAACCTCTTTCATATTTTGCACAAGTGCCACCAGTTAGGATAATCAAATCTATCTTTAAGCCTCATTTTTCTGATTTTCATTTCTTTCTGTTTCAGTCTTGATTTTGCGGGAGTTGTTTCAGCGAGATGGAGGCAAAATTGGTGAAACCAAAGGAGGTTTTTGTCCAGAACATTCCCATATAAAATAAATTCCTTCAGTTTTTTCCCAGGTGTCATCATTGAATTGAAACATATGTCTGATCATACCCCTATTTTCAACGGATTCAGCCCAGTTTTCAGTTCAGATCTTTTTGGGATTGACTTGTTATTTTCGGCCAGGAGGATCGAATTCGATCTCCTGAGCCTAAGGATTGTATTTTATTTATATTCATGTTTGTAATAGAAAAAATGTTGGACCTGTGTGAAAGAAGCTCCCTGGGCCCTGTAAATTTTGGGTGTGGGGAAATCGTAGCAAAGGTAAGAAAGACCATGTTCATTTATTTGTTAATTTAACACAGTAAGCCTACTTATGACTTGAGATTCATCACGGTGCTTCTACTCAACAATGTCTCTTCTTTGTTTATTTGTATCTTACAGCTTATTTCTAAGAGTAGTATGATTGGAATTCATCCTTTGGTTCTCCTTTCATCATAGAATATGCTCGTCATGTATTTTTGATGTCCTGTTACAAAATCCATCCATAGCTAGATGCTTTGTTTCAGCCATTAGATTTGTATGTTGATTCTTCTGCAGTTGCATGTAGATATTCACCCAAGTTAGGTGCCTCTTATGTAGTTGAAAATTGTTATGTGTCTATGGTTTTCCTTCCAGGATTCATCCTTAGTCAGATGCCTTGTTTGGTGGCCTACCTCTTTTTTATTTCTTCTAAAGCTGCCATAAGAGATTCATCCTTTGTCAGATGTCCCTTATTACAGTGAAATATTTTCTTTTTAAGACTACCTTTACATCACTTTATACCTGTTGAACAAGGTTCCTATTTTTACTTAGTGTTTGAGGGAGGTTGTCAGCCTATGTTGAACTGTAAACCATTGAATTTCATGACCTGCCTCCATTCTGCCCAATGGTCCTTTATTATTTCTCAACCAAACCAATTCAAAATCCATAAACAAACCTATGTTCTACATAACTAGCCTAATATCTTATTTCAAACAAATATATATCAAACAAAGATATCCCTCTCTAAGTCTTGGAGGGATATATCCAAGACTCGAAGTGGTTTTGATGTTGCCCTTGTGACTGCCTCCACAACCTTGGGCAAATTACAGAGTGCTAAAAGAATGGTGACCATACTGGGGAACTTTCTCCAGTAGTGTAGTTCAAGTTCCAGATCTGATCACTGATGGTGGACAGTGACCAAACACAAGAAAGGTTGAAATCTTTCACTTGGCGACACCAAATCAGCTCCAGACAGTGCCGAATCAAAGACTCCACTGGAGGAAGAACTTGAAGCATGACCAAGTATCCTAGAAAGATCACGTACTCAAGCTCAAATTGTATTCATGATATTATTGGTTTCATCTGCAATTACTTTCTCTCTTATCATGATCCTGGTCCAGAGTATATTGTTGAAATTCTGGATGATCATTTTCAACCTGAAGAACCTCAAAGGCTTGAGCCCATTCCCATAGCTCTGGTACACACTAAAATACCTATAGGAAGCCTTGATAGACATAAGCCTCTTACTTTATTTCCTACAGATGTAAAAATCTCTGATACATATGTAAAAATTCTAGATTCACAGGTTAAAATTCTAGCTTGTTATAAGCCCCTTGATTTACCTCCTATAGCTACAAAGATCCCAGATAGGTACAAGCCTCTAGATTTGCCTCCTATTCTCCATGACTTCCCTACCAATTACAGCAATAAGCTTCCCATATTTGATGGAGAGGATGCCAATATCACTGCTGAAAAATACATCCAGAGGTTTGAAGATTTCCTTGACCTTTATGAGGTTGAATATGAAGATGTCTATATCAGGATGTTTGCCTTGTCTTTGCAAGGTAAAGTTAAAAATTGGTTTAAAAACCTTCCAGCTGCAAGCATCATAAATTTTCATCAGTTCATGCAAGTTTTCTTAGAACGATGGGTGATCATGAGAAATGTTTTTCTCATCCTAGAAGAATATGACCACTTGAAAAGGTAGCCAGGGGAGACAGTACCTCAGTTTTAAGCAAGATTCAATAAGGTATATCATGCAATGCCTACTTATATAAGGCCACCCCTAGGATCAGCTCACTTGCATTACCCAGATGCCTTTGATCCTGAGATGGCATTCCAACTAAGAGAAAGGAACACTGCCACCTTTGAAGAAATGAAAAAGGTTGCAGTTGATGTGGAAGATAACTTGTTGAACCGAACGGAAAAATTAAGGGCATGAGAGAAAGATATGATAGAAGAGGAACGAATGACATCTTCAAAAGTGAAACTAGATGTTCTGGCAAACACTATAAGAGATGATGCAGAAAATTAGTAGAAAAGATGAGCTTGTTGTTCGAAGACCTTATGTTCCATTAGTGCTAGAACGGACATGGATGAATATCCCCAAACACTTTTCAGCCCATCCTCAGTATTCTGAACCACCAAAGGATTATTTCATGTATTCAATTCATAATACAGTCGAAGATGAAGTTCAAAATCTAAAGATGGAGGAAGATTCTCCTTATATGATATGCATGTTCAATGGCTTTTCATCCATGGATGATTCACCCAAGCTTGATTGGTACAATGATGATTATACCACATTAGATTTTTCAAAGAAATCAGACACATATGATTTGGAGGAAGAAGATCATTTGCAATCCCAGTAGGACAATCAATCTGTACATGGAAATTATGACAACAATGATCAAAATGCATAAAATTTTCAAGAAAGTGAAAACTGCCTGCCCTTATGTTTTTCCTCACTACTAAGAAAACATTACAAGAAGATTGCACATAGAAAGGAAGAGGAATGTTCTAATGCATCAATTGAGGAAAACAGGGGAGATACAGAAGTGTAGCCCTTGAGCCTTTTTGAAGGTCAAACCTCAGATGAAATCATGAAGCCTGAAACAGGTGATGAATTGATCCATCTAGATTCATTGCCTCTGTGTTTTAATACATTTCAAAATTTGAGAGGGAATCTTGGTCAGATTCTACTTGAAAGTCACAGTGTAATCCATGAAGTACCAGTAGAGCCAATGCCACCATTATCTAAAGCATTTTATGACCCTATAGCTGATATTCTGGATAATGTGTGTTTTCAAAGTTAGTTTTCATTTACACCCAATGATGTCAAAAATTGTTATGATATGGATATGATCAAACAGTCAGCTACAGGGGTGTGTTTAGCAGAAGCATCATTTCAGAACCCATAAGAAAAGTTGCAGCCATGTCAAAAAGTGCATGAGGATGAAAATAGCACAACTACAACATCAAATCATGAATTTGAGTTGGTTAAATTTGAATATCCAATAATAGGTCAAGTTTATCTTGATCCAGTAACTATTTATATGGAGAAGTTGTTCATCACATAGCCACAATACATTCCCATTATTTTTTTTATATGTCATATTCATCAAGCTCCTTGTGATGAAGATCAGGATGGAAAGCAGTTCTTGATGCCTATGCAAGTTCTATTTCTGATATTGATTGAAAACATTAAAAGAGCGGAGTTATTAGAGCAGTTGCTTGACTGGCTGCACTGGCATTATTGTAGCATTTAGAACAACGAAATTGTTAGTAGTGTAGGGTAAGTAGCAGTTTTGAATAAGCTTAGTCATTTGAGCATCTTTTTCAGTATCTTATATTTTCCAGTAGAGTTTGCAGTTGATACTATCTAGTTCAGTGTTCATTCAAATCTGAGCCAGTTCGAAGATTGTAGTTGCAGTGACTCCATGACCCAATGAATAAAGCACCAGTCTGCATGTTCAAAATTCAGTGGTTCTTGACACCTCCTGAAAGAGTTTCCATCCCCAAGTGGAGCCTATGTTGGGGTCCTATAATTATAGGTAACCCAATTCTTAAGTTTCTATTTGGCATCACCCCCGTGATGAAGACATCTGGCTTGTTGGACTTGATTGATTTAGTTTTCCCCTCCATCTGTTTCACCCGATCCTTCATCACCCTACCTGATCTTTTGTCACCTTGCTGAGCCCTTCATTCCCTCATCCTTCACTTCTGCTCCCCTTCGCCATCTTCGTCCCTACATTTGCAATAAACCACCTTAGGATAAAAACATTAGGTTAGTAGTTAGATTAGACTTGTTTTTTTTTTGTTTGTTAATTTGTGCAGAACCTGTTGGGTACGCGATTAACCTGTGGCTTGAGAAACCGCGACTCAGGGGCATCTAAGCCGTCAAAATCACCCGGGGATCGCACCCGGCCTGAGCCACACCAACCCTTAACATGGTTGTATTTTTTGTCCCCGCAGGTTTCGAAACGGTGACTTTAACATCACGGAGTGGCTTAACAACACACTCCATCACCGACTGTCCTACACCTCGGGGACAAAAAATTGAAGGACATGGGGGTGGGCTTTGATCCACTTATGTGTGCACGGGTCACGATACCATTTATTATAGTATTTATTATAGTATCTCTGGGTGCAACCACACGTTCGACCACTACCTCAAGGTGTCCCCATGGCTCCAGGTAAAGCCCTCACGAGAATTGAACCTTGCCCAACGGTGAAAAACTCCTCGCTTTCCACCATTGGATCCAACCCCTTTGGGCAGTTAGATTAGACTTGTTAATAATAAATAAATTATTAATTAATTAAATAATAATTAATAACTAAGTTAGTTTGGGTAAAGTTAATAATTATGTTAGTTTATTAAGTTAAAACATTAACTAAGAAATTAAACTATTAAACATATAAATTAAAAAACACAAAACATAACTTTAATAAAACAAATATAAACTAATTCAAATTAATAAAACATATAAATTAATTAACAAACAATAAACAAAACATATAAAATAATAAACATACAAGTTAATATACATATTAAAAAATACATAACAAATAAACCAAACGGAAAATAAAAACAAAACAAAAATAAAAAAGAAAAACATTAAAACAAAATTAAAAACAAAAACGAAAATGAAAACACGTAAAACAAAGAAGGTAATAAATAAAACAAAAATGTAATAAATAAATAAAAAAAGTTAAAATGTAATAAATAAAACAAAAAAGTCAAAACTTAATAAAACAAAACATAATGCGCACCTTATGCACATATCCCAAGGTAAAAAAAAAATCAACGCTCACTAATTCAATCAAACCCCCCATGCTTTTCAATCTTTAACGAGGGGGGGTCTGATATAAGTGGTATTGGAGGGAAACTTGTCACATCCAGATCCCCCCCTCCCAATACCACTTACCACCTCAAGGGGGTTTGACATACCACTTACTTCTCCAAAACCACCTTCCCCCAATTTCACAAAACCGTTGTTTTTCCAGTTTTGACTAGTTGTCTTTCGAAGCGGATTTCGGGCAAATGGAAAGGTATTTTAAAATACCAAGATAAGTTTTTATTTAGAATGGGATGAATAAAAAAAATGCTTTCATATTTCTCACAGGTGTGACCAGTTGGGATAATCAAAGCTATCTTTCAGCCTCATTTTTTGGATTTTTAGTTCTTTCTGTTTTAGTCCTGATTTTGTGGGAGTTGTTTCGGTGAGATGGAAGCAAATTTGAAGAAACCAAAGGAGGTTTTTGTCTAAAACATGCCCATATAAAATAAAATCCTTCATTTTTTTCCCATATGTAAGCATTGAAGAGAAACATATGTCTGAGCGTACCCCTATTTTCAGCGGATTCGACCCAGTTTTCAGTTCATATCTTTTTGGGATTGACTTGCTATTTTCGGCCAAGAGGATCAAATTTGATCTCCTGAGCCTAAGGATTGTATTTTATTTATATTCATGTTTGTAATATAAAAAAGGTTGGACCTATGTGAAAGAAGCTCCCTGGGCCCTGTAAATTTTGGGTGTGGGGAAATCCGAGCTGACGTAAGAAAGACCATGTTCATTTCTTTGTTAATTTAACACAACAAGCCTACTTATGACTTGAGATTCATCACGACGCTTCTTCTCAACAATGTATTTTCTTTGTTTATTTGTATCTTACAACTTATTTCTAAGGGTAGTATGATTGGAATTCATCCTTTGGTGCTCCTTTCATCATAGAATATGCTCGTCATGCATTTTTTATGTTCTGTTACAAAATCCATTCATACTAGATGCTCTGTTTCAGCCACTAGATTTGTATGTTGATTCTTCTGCAGCTGCATGTAGAGATTCACCCAAGTTAGGTGCCTCTTATGTAGTTGAAAATTGTTATGTGTCTATGGATTTCCTTCCAGGATTCATCCTTGGTCAGATTCCCTATTTGGTGGCCTACCTCTTGTTTTCTTTCTTATAAATCTTCCATAAGAGATTCATCCTTTGTTAGATGCCCCTTATTACAGTGAATGCTTTTCTTTTTCAGACTACCTTTACATCACCTTATACCTTCTGAACAAGGTACCTATTTTTTCTCAGTGTTTGAGGGAGGTTTTCATCCTGTTTTGAACTGTAAACCATTGAATTTCACGACCTGACTCCATTCTGCCCAATGGTCCTTTATTATGTCTCAACCAAACCAATTCAAAATCCATAAAAAAACCTATGTTATGCAAAACTAGCCTAATATCCTATTTCAAACAAATCTATATCAAATAGAGAGATCCCTCTCTGAGTCTTGGAGGGCTAGATCCAAGACTCGAAGTGGTTTTGATGTTGCCTCTGTGACTGCCTAGCCTTGGGAAAATTACAGAGTGCTAACAGATCCTTCTAATATAAATATTTTTCCATCTACATCTTCCATAACTGGTAGTTTTGGAATTTAAATTTCTCGACCCTAAAATTTCCATCTTCTGCCATTGCTCCCACTCGAACTAGGAACCCTCTTTTCCTATGAGTTACCTTTCACTCTGATACCAATCGCTATAAACAAGAATGTAGAGAAATAATATAAAAAAAATAAGGAAATAAAACACAGAATATGCACAATACAATATAGACACAGATATACGTGGTTCACCTAGTGTGGGCTACGTCCAACAGAGAAATTGCCAGGTCCTTCCTTTTTATTATCCAACAAAATGAAGGGATACAACATACAACTCAATCGTTGTAACTTCCTCTTCTTTCTCTCACAGTCTCCTCTCTCAAAATACAACATTCACGATAATCCACAACCACAATACAATTCCCTCATAAAAGAGGGTTGTCGTCTAGGGAAAAAAACCCTAAAAATAATGTCTACCATCAGATCTGTGACCTAATAATGAATGATCCATATTGACTACAGAATTACAATATTTTATAAGGAAACGCTTCCCAATATTTCACTTCGGGGGTGCTGCCCTTGAATCCCCCACTAGGGGGGGCTACAAAAATTTTCACTGCCTCCCCTGGACCCCTCTTGTGACAGTTGTGGGGGAGAAATCCTTCCCACACCCCCCTCCGTTAGGGAATGGGGTCCAAGCACAACTGAAACAACCTCTGAATCAGAAAGATAATCAGGCTCCACAACCAATAGTCTTGGGGTAAATTTGAGAAATACTTCAAGAAGAAGTACATGTCTAAAAGTTACTATGATGAAAATACCAAAGATTTCTTTGAACTCAAAATAGGACAACTCACCATAGATGAATATATCAACAAGTTTTTGGAGCTACTAAGGTATGTGCCCTATATAAAGGAATAACATGAAAATATGCAGAGATTCCTTAGTGGGTTGCCTCCATCCTTCCATAATAGAATTGCGTTTGATGAATCTAAAACCTTGGAAGATTCCATTCAGAAGGCTAGGTATTACTATGAACAATTCAACCACAAGGAAAACTATCCGAAGGACTAGAAGAAGAAAGGTAAATTGGGATTCAAGACAAAGGGGGTTAAACCCTCAAAGTTTAAGAATTTTGGGAAGAGTTTTAAGATGATATTTCCCACTAAAAGTGTGAATCAGTGGAATTTCCCATCTTAGAGTGGAAATAAAACTTTTGGATCAGCCTCGAGAAGGACTGATAGTACAAAGAGAGAATCATTGAAATGTTGAGGATGTGGAGAAGAACATATGTTTAGGGGATACCCTCATAGGAAGCTAGACATTAGGAGAGTCTGTAATGGCCAGGAGGCTACCGCAGTTGATGATGTGGCCAGAAGCATACCACATATTCATGCATCATTAGATAATAGATAAGAAGTTCACCAAGCTTCAGTGGTGGAAATGAAAGGTATGATTACAAACCACCTTGTTTATATTCTGATTGACCCTGGTTCAAATTTGATTTATGTTTCTCCTCAAACTGTTGAGAAATGTAAATTAAAGCAGGTGAAACATGTGAAAACATGGTTGGTATAGTTGGCCACTGGGACAAAGAGGAAGGTAACAAAGGTCATACCAGCATGCCAATTCATTATGAATGGGTTGTCTACTCAAGTAACCCTGAACATACTTCCCTTAGGATCTTATGACATGTTGATTGGGTTGGACTAGTTGGTTGCCCATAAAGCCAAATTTGACTATTATAATAAAACATTATAGTGTGAAGATGAGGAAGGGAAGAGAAGGACCCTACAAGGAATTCAAATTTTTTTCTCAGTGAGACAAATATCATCCCTTCAAATGAATAAGTATTGCAAGAAAGGATGTCCTTTGTATGCAATACAAGTACTGAACTCTGTTGAGGACAATAAACCAAGCCTAGAGGACCACCCTATATTGAGAGAATATATATATGTGTTCCCAGAAGAGGTACCAGGTTTACCTACTAGAAGAAAAATTGATTTTTCAATAGAACTTATACCTAGAGTAGTGCCAATTTATAGAGCACCTTATAACTTGAGTACCCCAGAGCTAGTTGAGATCAAATTACAGTTGAAGGAGATGTTGGACAAGGGTTATATTTGGCCTAGTGTGTCTCCTTGGGGGGCACCAACCTTGTTTGTGAAGAAGAAGGAAGACACACTCATGTTGTGCATAGACTATAGACAACTCAACAAAATGTCAATTAAGAATAGGTATCCCTTGCCGAGAATTGATGAATTATTTGACTAGTTAAGGGGTGCTACAATTTTCTCCAAGATTGACTTGAGTTATGGATACCATCACATTCAGATTAAGGATGAATACACCCAAAGAAAATCATTTAGGATGAGGTATGGGCATTATGAATTTGAGGTGGTTCCCTTTGGGCTTACCAATGCACCATCCACCTTGTGCTTGATGAATAGTGTTCTCATAAATTTTTTGGACAAATTTGAGTTAGTTTTCATTGATGATATCCTAATATATTCTAAGAATGGGGAATATCATGAAGAACACCTCAAGTTAGTACTTCAAGTGCTGAGAGAGTGCAAGCTCTGTGCAATTTTAGTAAGTGTGATTTTTTCCAAAAACAAGTCCAATACTTAGGCCATATCGTCATTGAGGAAGGGGTGGTAGTTGATCCTGAAAAGATCAAAGCCATTATGGATTGGCCTACACCCAAATATGTAACTAATATCAGATCCTTTATGGGCATAGAAAATTGGTTATGCAATCACCTCCCTTCAGAAAAAAGGAGTCAAATTTGTTTGGAGAACCAAGTGTGAAGATGGTTTCCAGAGGGGTTGTTGCATCCCATACCTATTGCAAAGTTGAAATGGGAAACCTACCTATTCTAGAGTGGAAACAGGAAACCGTCTGCATGGATTTCATCACAGGATTACCTAAATCATCCAAACAAAATGATGCCATTATGGTAGTTGTGGATAAGTTGAGCAAGGTTTCTCACTTTATCCTGGTAAAGTCCACTTGAAAGGAAAATAAATATTATCAATATTTTCATGAAAGAAATATTTAGGCTACATGGGATGCCTAGGGAAATCATATCAGAAAGAGATACAAAATTTACTTCAAATGTTTGGAAGTCTCTGTTTGCTAGTTTTGGAACTAAATTGTTATTTAGTAAAACCTTTGACCCTCAAATTGATGGGAAAATAGAGAGGGTAAATGGAAATACATGTTAAGGATGCATGTGATGCATCATCCCAAAAAATGGGAAGAATGCCTACCACTGGTAGAATTTTCCTACAACAATGGTTATCAAGAATCCTTGAAAATGAGTCCTTTTAAGGCTTTCTATGGTAGACAATGCAATATTCCAATCAGTTGGGACAACCCAGTGAATAGAATTACACTTGGGTCAAACATGCTAAAGGAGTTGGAACAAAAAGTAGTTCAAATAAATAAAAATCTAAAAGTGGCCCACGATAGGAAGAGGAGCTATACAAACAACAAACGAACTCATAAAGAGTTCAAAGTAGGGTATCATGTGTATCTCCAAATTAGACCCAGAAGAATTTCCTTGAGAATGGGAAGATGTGCCAAGATGAAACCTCGGTTTTGTGGACCTTTTGATATTTTGAACAGAGTGGGACATGTAGCTTAAATATTATCTTTTCCTCCCACATTGAAATCACATAATGTTTTCCGTGTTTCATTGTTACAGAGATATATACATGATTTTTCTCAAAAAATTTACTGGTCCGTGATCCAGGTGGAACCAGAGGGAGAATCCTTGCTAGAACCTCAGTGTATCGTAGACATAAAAGAGATCCCTCTTAGGAACAAAACCATTGCACATGTCAAGGTGCAGTGGAAACACTTTGGTCGTGATGAAGCTACATGTGAACTAGAGGATGCCATGAAACATGCATACCCTTTTTTGTTCATTATTGTATATAGAATTTTTGCGGTAGATAGAACAATGAGGGAAGTGTTCCTTTAAGGGGAAGAAGATTGTAACACCCTTGTTTCCCCCAATTTATAAATAGAATTATTATCATGACCAAAACTATAGACAAACAGGTTATGTGATCATTGAAAGATAAGGGAACTTTGATAAATTATGTAATGTGAATATTGGTTAATAATGCATCGGGGAGATATTGAACTATTTTTGAAGGGATGGATTTCACAGGTTATGATGTCATGAGAGGAATGTTGCAAGAGGGAAGCTATTACTAGTTGAAATGACCATGTTAGGCAGTACCCTGTCAATTTAAAAGAAAATGCAAACCCTGAATTTTCCTCATCCCAGAAAATTGATTACCACTCAAGACGGTAGTTGGGTAGTCTACTTAGAGAATCAATGAAGGATGGGAAGAAGTACCCATCAGGAAGCTTCTCACACAACCCACGAGGTCTTGGGGAAGAATACATGAAAAGAAAGTTATAAAAGGGGGAGGAAAAATAGACAGACACACGGTTGGGGAGAGCCTAAGCACGAAAGCAGAGAGAAGGAGAACTTTATGGTGCAAGGAAAAGGGGAATAGAAGTGCAGAAGTAATATATTCTCTTGTGGCATCATATCCTAGCTCAGGGGTAGTTGGTTGTAGCAATGCATAGTGCAACCTTGCCTATGGTTGGGTGGAGAGTGGTACACCCTTCAGTAGTCACCAACAACTCCCAAATTTGTAGATAAGTAACTCTTATATATGTTGTGTTTTGAAAGTAAATACATAGGTTTGCATGGTCTATATGGTAATATTTTTGTTTATAAAAGAAATGCAAGTATTTTGTCAGTAGAATTATTGGGTAATGAATGTGTATATTCATTTTAGTATTTAAATAACTCAAAACCCTGCTATATATCTAGTGGAAATATGAACCCAAATCTCGGTGAGACTGTATATGCTATGG
>JASDQU010243756.1:180219-195816 GCA_032191745.1 Picea mariana | reverse complement strand
ATATATATATATAAGTGTATGCACCTGTGTAGTGGAGTATTGGGATGACTGCAATGACTGAATACTTTCAAGGTATGATGAAAAAAAGGCACCATGTGTGGGAAATGGAATGCCTTAGGCCTAGGAGAGAGCTCTTGAAAACTCAGAAGTCTTGAAAAGGACTGGAGAAAACCCTCGTGAAATTTGGCTAAATCCTTGACCGTAATCTTAATCCTAAGGAAGACCCTTTTTTTTCCTCGAAGGATCATGACCATCGATTTTTCATGGCAGTTAGATCTAGACCCTTTATTAGTGAAGGGTAAGGATTAAATCTCAATCATCGATCTAGTGAGATATTAGATCCTAATCATCCATCGTAGGGTGCCAGTCGGAGTAAGTCAGGGAGATGATCTCTAAATAGGATACTTTGAGGGGAGATCTAGACCATTAATACGAGCAAGGATGATATTTGATCTTGACCATCAATATGGTGAGATATATAGATCCATGCCGCCCATCGGAGAGAATGATTTTGGGTAAAACATGGAGGCAATATCTGATGGGGAGACTCCAAGGTGAGATCTGGATCCTCGATTGGAGCAAGGGAAATATCAACTCTTAGTCGTTGATCTATCGCAAGGACCCCACATATTCTTGGAAAGTAATAATACTTCATTTCACCCCAGGAGGATCATAGACATTGATTTGGAATGGTGATGAGACTCAGATCGTAGATCGGTGCAGAGACAAAGGATGGGACAAGATTTAATCTCGACCATTGATTTAGTGAGACGAATAAATATTAGTCATGTGAGGAGGAGGTTGCTCGGATTAATATCCAAAGATGAAATTCAATAGAGGAACCCTAAGGGCAGATATGGACCATTCATCTACATCCCAGGACCTACGAGACTGATGTCAGCAGATCCCTAAGGGAAGATATGGACCATTCATCTACATCCCAGGACCTACGAGACTGATGTCAGCAGATCATCGGGTGATGTCAACGAACCCATGCATAGTGGGTAGGTGTCATCACTTTATTTATCTGACATGTATAGCCACATCAGTCCATGTGGGAGGTCCACGGTTCAAATGGAAATAAGTCCATGTGGCATATGGATATTGGTCCACATGTCACATGGGAATTGTGCCACGTGTCAAGAAGAATCAAGTTTTTAGATGAGCTTATGTGGGAAATATGAATGCCACATGTCAAGTGATGATGGTGCCATGTGTCATGTAGACATGAAATCACTTCTCAAGAGGATTCGTCACAGGTATGTGAATATCTGAGAATATGTGGGCCATTCATCAGAGGTTGAAAGGTTTGCAAGGTTGTGTGTTGGTAAAAAATATTGACGATGATATAGGAATCGACGACACGATGAGAGTCATTGATCTATTGTTGGGTGAGAGAGATCTCTGCCGTTAATTTCCTTGAGGTCCATCCAAGAGAGTTGGACATCAAAATGACATGAGGGTGAAAACATGGCAGCCAACATGTCCAAGTAGTGACAGGTGTCACCAAGGGATTGGCCAAAGGGACTAAGGTGGGTCTCATTGGATGAAGAGATCCTTTAGACCTTCGTTTTCAATTATGGTTGTTGGATTTATCGAGGTTCATCCTTGGGAAATATGGATCATAGATCCATAACATATTTTTTTCAATGGTAGAAGGGGATGAAATAGGAGGAGGCCTGAATTTCGATGACACCGACATCGGTTACATGATGAGATCTGTCGATATACCATTGGGAGAGGGGATCTTTGTCGTTAATTTCCATTAGACACATTTAAAGGAGAAGTGAGGACGATGACATCATGAATGACATGGAATGTCAGCAATGCATCTAGAGTAAGCCTAGGATGATAGGTTTCACCTATTGGTTGGTTGATGACAATGAAATAATCACCGATGATGATGGGAGTCAGGGATAACAATGATCGTTGATCGATGGAGGGAAGAGGTGAAACCTCCACCATAGATCTTGTGGGTCATATTCGTGTATTGTGAGAAACCTTGGATATTTGAGAGTTGACCCCCACACCAATTGATATCACCAGCATGCTTTGGAACACAGAGATCAAGAACTAAGAGCCGTAGGATTAGAGGGAGGTATCCATTGGAGTTTTTTCATCATAGCTTTGATAGTTTTGTTTTTTCATCATGAAGGTGGACCAAAGGATTGGGCCTATGAAACTAATGTACCTGGTGGTATATGTCACATGAGATGGAACAAATATTAAGAGGCCATGTGGATTCCATGAGGCAGTGAGGTGGCCTTGGGCCAATGGAGGCTCGAGAACTTTGTAAGACCATAAAGTTTGACTCTGAGGCCATATTTGGGAATACTTACAGTCATTGGAAATCTCTTAACAAGTAGGATACATTGATTCCCTCAAGAATATGCCTAGAGATGTCTAAGAAGAAGCAAAATTTTAATACCCCATCCCTTAAAAGGTACTTAGGGGGTTGGATGTGTTACACAACAATTTTGTGTTTTTCCTTAATTGTTTGAGCAACATTTATATTATCTTTACTTCATATACTTTAGTGCCATGATTTATTTTATAATGTTTATCACTTGAAGCATGTTTGGCAAAAATCCATGGTTACTAAAAGTTGTAAGGATTGATTGTCTAATTGCATGTAGCATCCCCACTATAATCTTGAGTTTAATTAATGCATAATGTAGATATGAATGTGGCTATGGCCAAGGGGTGTAATATTCAAAATGTATTTTATGAATTTTAATAAATATAATGTGATACCAGCTACTGGAAATATGGACAAAGATGGGGGTTGATTAATCCACAAGAAAAGTGGGAAATCAATTATGGGTATTAATTCAAACTCATATTTTTGAATTTTATTATCATTTTGGGAAACCTTGTATTTTCTGGTTGACTGTATGAGAGCCCAATCATTGAATACCTGTCATAGGGTGGGTGTGAGAGTCACATCCCATAGTTATTGGAGAGAATGGGGCTGAAGTACAATCAACTTTGGGCAAAGTGATCAACCAACTATAATGTGAACAAAGAGGAAATTCCTATGGGTAGTAACATATAATTTTACACATTCAGTTTTACATGAACAACAAGAAGAGAACATAGGAGAAAAGCATGGGAGATGGAGAAAGAAGGATGGGGGAATGTTGGAGCATGTCGGAGCATTTTTTTATCATTTTGGAGTTGCAAATTGAAGAGGTAGGTTGTCAATATTGAAGAGTGAACTCCTAAGTGAGTTGCACTATGTCAACAAGCATTTTTTGTTGTTTTTTTCTAGTGGTTTCCCTAGCAGTGAGTTCCCTTTAGTTCCAGATAGAGAGATTCCCAGTTACTAGAGCCAGAGAGACCCTAATAAACGAATGGGATGCCTGACATACTAAGAGAAGTTAAGGGGTACATTCCTTGGGTTGGGAAGGTCAAGAGGAAGAGATTCAGAGGAAATTTGGTATAGATGTAGGAAAAAAACAGTGGTTCGTGTGATATTGAGATATGAAGGGACTGTTAGAGGCACCCTTATCTTGTGGATTCCTAGCCCCAGCTCGGGGGTGACTTGTTGTTGAGATTTGGAATATCACGTCTATGTTTCGGTGGAACATCCTTCCCAAGGAGTTAGTTTCACAAACGTTTTAAGAAGATAAGTGTTTATCTATTTTTTAGCTATTCTATGAGTTTAATTGTTGTGCTTACATCTATGTATGTGAATGGTTTATTTTTTGTTGTGAATGAGTTTAATAGTTTCATTAATGTTCGTTTAGAATGTTGTAGATGCGTTTCATTATGGATATCAGAATATAGTTAAATATGCGTATAGATTGTACCTAGTTAGCTACAAGAATTAATTAGTAGAATAAAGTTTTGATTTTATGTGTATTTCCACATAATAATGTTCCTCGGTCAAGTTTGGGGATGTTACAGAATGGTATCAAAGCTCAAGGTTCAATACTGATCTTGTATTAGATAGGAGTCAGGGTGATTTGAGTAGATTTGTGGTTGTAGATTTTGTATTGTGACAAATTTGGGGGAAAATGGTGAACTGGAGGAAAATCCCCAAAATTATTGGCGGATTTAGATTTATTTTGGCTTCACAATAGTCGAAGAATAAATTTGTGTCATCGATCTGCAAGTTACAGAGTCGAATTTGGATTTGGAATTTGAACTCCTATTCATTTCATGGAGACTGTGAATTTTTGTGGATTGATAGCCTAGATTAATTCGACCTAGAGAATATACGATCGAGATTCAACCGCAGAGGCCCGAAAAGGGGGTTCCCGACAAGCCTTCACGAAGAAGGCTTCAAAAGAACTTTGGAATTAGGAATAAGGTTGATTCTGAAGGGAGGATCTCGATGGTAGAATCCTAAAGAAATATGAGTCATATGATCGGCTAGATCCTTTCCTAGTCGTTGGATCTACGGGAAGTGTTTTTGGGAGAGCTCGTTCAAAATCTTTGGGCATGTTTCACGTCCTAAAGGAGTCAGTTTTACCAAGTTAAAGTTCTAGAAATTATTATGTCTACAAATATCGGTACTATCGAACATGAGTGATCTCCACTGTTAGATATTTCAAAAAGGTGGTTTCATAAAGGTCTGTTTGGGAAACTAGAGGGTAACTTTACTTTTTGACAAAGTCAATCTGACCAATGTAATAGGTGTGCAAATTGGGAACTTATGATGTTTGTGGTTGTTGATCGACACAATTTATGACCTTCTAATATATCATTTGAGCATGTTGTCTTAGAAGGGCCAAGGGTGGAAGAGAATGCCTAGTCACTTGCCATGTCAGTAAAGGGATGGAAAACCAAAGAATTCCATGTGGAATTTGGGTGCACGTTTTCAGAAAGGAGAGTTTTCAATGATTCAGAAAGGAGGGTTTCTAATAGAATTCAAAACAAGGTTGTCGAAAGTTTCCATTCAAGGAGAATCATTCCAATGGGTGAATTTGACCAAGCGAGCCTGATAGGATATTCGAGTTAGAAGTTCGAAAAGGGAAATAAACAAAGAAAGATATGTTTCCAATGGAGGTTTTCCGATGAGAAGAGTTTGATGGTGTTTCTCACTGCAAATTATGTGGAAGTCTGTGTACCCAACAAATTGGAGTTTCCAATGGGAAGAGTCCGAGAAAGGGTTTTTGACAGGATTCTGGAGGTCTAGACACAGATTAGGAAGGCCAATAAGATCAATGGTTGGTATTAATCACGAACCTGAGATCTATGGTTTGGATCTAAACATTGTTACAACAGTAAATTAGTGAATTTTCCACGAAAATTCCAATTTTTGAAGGTCTTGCGAGGCATTTTTTAGAGCCTCAACAATGTATTTACAAAATCAAATTTTCACAAAATTGTTTGTACTTCAAGTACACAAGTTTATACTTCTAAAATGAAAGAGCTTGAGGAGATATTTCCAATGGGCTATTATGAATGAAAAACAGAGCTTGTATGAAGAAGTTACATCCTAAACAATCAAGGGTAAAATTTAGTACCAGATTTTGTTTAGAAGGCATAACTCCTAGCTCAGGAGTCAGTTTGGAGTCTAGGAGTAGTATATGAAACTCTCATAGACTATAGAAGTCAACCATAGGGCCAAATTTAAATCATGGGTAACTAAAAATGTGTTGAGAGAGAAAGAGGACGCTTGTAGCATGTAGGGTTAAAAAGGGAAAATGGTCAAAACTTTTGAAGAACATAACTTTCTGCTCGAAACTCAAAATTAGGAAAATGAATAGTCCATGGAAAGGTCTCAAGGAGGAGAATTCATATATTAATCCATAAAATTAATTTGAGCAGATAAATTTGAAGTCAACTCAAAAGAAGATGAATAGTGGAATTAAAGGGCAAAACAATTTATGCATTCTTTTCAAAGATTATGTGTTTATATATTATTGTCTAACAACAATTTATTTTCATGCATATTTTCTATAGAATTAGAGGTTTAGAACAACATTTTGGTTCCTTTTACCCCCCATGCCTAAGGGAAACTAGAGTAGATCATTTCTCGAGGCCCGCAATGGAGAACATGATCCATGCCATGTTGATTATGATCAACATGTCCACAGATGACAACCCAGTAGCCCCCCTCATTTGCCTCCCAATTGGATCAACCAATGCTCATCACATTCAAGCAACCCATAGTATGGGAGGTACTACGCTATTGTCACCATGAGGTATGTTATTCCTTCTTTCATGCAAAGTGTTGTGCTTAATTTTTTGGGCATGTTTATGAGTATCTTGGGTTAAAGTCAAATAGTGGACCATTAGTTTCAAAAATTGTGTCAGTTTCATTATTTCACCTTGGTGGTTAGCTTATGTTCCCTAGTCTTATGTTTTCACCACCTAGGGAAAAGGGGTAATACTTTGGGGGGATCCCAAGGGTAACTCTATTGATTGCATGAGCATCACCAACAAAGCACAAGTGGAGGACAGTTGGATATGCCAACATGCATATTGAATACATTTTTTAATTTCAAAAGGAAGAATCATTTATGTAATAGATGGAAGGATGTATTTGCTTTTAATGTTTTTGGGATTGTAATACAGATATCGAGCGTTGCTCTCATCTGTTGATTGTGGGAAATTGTTGTAATAAATGTAAAGTAGATGGTAGTCTTTAATTCGACAATATATCTTAGATTAGTAGGAGGGAAAACTCAAGAAGACTCCCTCATATGTATTGTTTTATGCATTCTCATTGTAATGCTAGAGAGAAAGAGGGTAGTTGTAGAGAAAGAGAGAAAGAGAGCAAGAGAGCATAGGAGAGTAGAAAAGAACAGAGATTGTAGAAGTTGTATGAGCAGATAGTTGTTGTTATTTAGACCATGTACAGAAGCACTTGAATTAATATAAGAAGGCTTTGATCCAATTTCATGGTGTACTATGGTTGTTGTGTGTGTCTATTGAATGGTATGTTTGAAGCTTGATTATATTCTCTGTTATGCATTTTTTTCAATGTTGTGTGTGTATGTGATTTCATGTTGAATATATGGAGTCCGTGAGAAGAGTATAAGTTTCAATTGTTTCTCTTCCTGAGAATTCCTGTAAGGAGTGCAATGAAGGTCCACAAGGAGTGCGTTAATAGGTTTTTGAGGTTTATCCCAGAAAGCTCAGGAGAGATGTTGTTGATATTATATTTGTAGAATGAAAGTATATCATAGAGTCATGCAAGGTGTGCGCAGGCTGAGGAGATTCTTTAGAATTTTCAAACCCAAGTGAGTGGTTGAAGAACTTCTGTCGCAAAGAGTGCGCAGAGTTGGATTTGTCAGATAGTCATAGATTATCATGAAGGCCGCAAGGAGTGTGCGCAGGATTCTTTAGAATCCCACAATTTGTAGCAAGAATCAATATCAACAAGGATAGATACATGGAAGAGTTTGAAGGAAGGACAAGGGTTGAAGTCACCTCATGGAAACAAGATCAGAATTGTTGATGCTGAGTTATTTGGCCAAGATTCATTTAGAGCCTAGACTGACGGTAGAAATCCTTGGAAGGAGAAGCCTCAATATCTTTGGTTCGTTGGATCCAATAAATCTGCGAGGAGGATAAGGGTTGATAGTCATTCAAAACTCTAAATATCAGGAGAGAAAGTAAGCCATCAATCTAAGGGAATATTGAACCGTTGATTCCTTTCATGGGAAGGAGAAATCGGGAATTGGGAGCCAAGAGGGAGAAGGAAGTCAACTTCCAAAGTCATGAATCACGAAGTTTCGATTCACGAAAAGAGGATTTGGACCGTTGAATCACGGGAGTCTCGAACTATTGATCTGAGGTAAGTGAAGTCGAGAGTTTGTACCTCGAGCGAAGGGAGGAGAGATACTTGGCGAGTGCCAAATACGTGAAGTCCCGTAGCGCTGGGAAGTTGGGCCCCAGGACATAGCTGGAGGTCACATCAGTGAAGAATAGGGTAAAGAGATAACACTCACTAGACTCCTAACTCAGAATTCGAGAGTCCCAATAGTCGAAAGAGTTGGGGTGACTCGCAATAAAATACCTGAGGTCGCGAAGTGCAGAGCACCTTTTGGTTAGGCTTGTGGTCACCGTTGGTGATTGCGTGATGTGAGCTTGTGCCTAGTGCTTGTTCGTGCAGGCGGATTTTGTAAAAAAAAGGGACCTGTGGTTTTTATGTGTTGAAGGTTCCAGTGGGGACCAAGGAGCCATTTTGGCTCAGAGGAGTTCAAATATCTGTAGACCAGGAGGTCAGTAGACCTTGTCGAGGTGGGGGTTTTGCATTAAGTGGTATCAGAGCTTACAACTTTTGTTTTCTGTAAGTGAGGGAATACAGAGGACATTTGTGATTTGAATTCTGCGTGGATAGATTTGAAGCAAAGCCGCCAAGGAGACGTCTAGAGAGAACTATGCATGATCCAGTTGTGGAAAGGGATATGAGAGAAATCCGTGCTCGATTAGATGTTATGGAGACAACACAGAGACGAACACTTGATACTAGAGATATCAGTGAGGCTAAAAGTGAGAACGAACAAGGATCCTAAGAGGCTATAGCCGAAGATGCTACAGAGGAACGTTTGCTAAAATTTTTTGCAAGAATGGGTGCCAGAGCGAAATTGGACATCCCGATCTATGAATGCAACTTGGACGTTGAGGAGCTGCTAGATTGGTTTAGAACTCTAGATAAATACTTCGAATATGAAGATGTCGAAGAAGATAAGAAATTAAAGAACACTTTCACTAGACTGAAAGGACATGAAACATTGTGGTGGGATGAAATGCAGGATGACAAGCGTTGCAAAGGTAAAAAAAAGAATTAAAAGYTGGGAAAAAATGGTAGCTAATATGAAATCCAAATTCATACCCATAGATTATCAAATCAATCTGTTTCRAAGAATGCATAATTTGAGACAGAAAGGGATGACAGTGAAGGAATATACAGAGGAGTTTTACAGGTTAAACATCAGAGTTGGTCATCACGAGAGTAATGATGAAAAGGTCTCCAAATAKATGAATGGCCTGAGATGTGAGATTCAGGACGAGATGAGCATGGTGATGATCAGAAATGTGGAAGATGCTTATTAGGTTGCTCTGAAAGAAGAGAATAAATTGGCCAGGAAGCATGCTCAAAGGGGCAAAGAAATTTCCCAGGAAAGAGTACAAAATCCCAAGGATGAAGAAAAGAAGCCTCATAACCACCCAAAAAGGGGAGGAAGTTCACAAGGAAGACAATATGTTGATATGAACACTTTTCCTCGAGCAAGAGGAAGAGGAAGAGGCAGAGGAGGTGAATTAAAGTGTTTTTTCTGTGGAAAGATAGGACACAAGTCTTGGGAATGTCCCGATAGAAAAAGGGATGGAGGAGGCGAAGCTCACATTTCAGAAGTGCAAAGGTGAAATGTTGAGGAAGAAGATGCAGAAGGTGGAAAATCATTGATGATGAGGAAAATTCTCTTGAACCAGAGAAAGAGATGGAGAATCCATTCTAGAGGAACAGTTTGTTTAGGACTGCTTGTAAAACCAAAGACAAGGTATGCAAGCTGATAGTTGACAATGGAAGCATGGATAATTTAGTATCCAAAGATATGGTGGAGAAGATGGAATTGGAGACAATTGCAGAACCAAGCCCATATAAAGTTTCATGGTTGCAAAAAGGACATAATGTAACCATCACTAAAAAATGTTAGTATAATTTAAGATAGGAGGTTATAGAGATGGGATTTTATGTGATGTTATTCCTATGTATGTCTGCCATCTTTTGTTGGGGAGGCCTTGTCAATATGAAATATATGTTATTCATGAAGGACGAAAGAACACTTACACCTTGGAGAAGAATGGTAGGAGGCATATGTTGCTGCTAATTGAAGACAATAAGGTGAAGGCAGAAGCAAGCAATACTATACTTCTCATGAGTGGGAAGGAACTTCTTGATGAAGTCAAGAAAGATCAAGAAATGAAGTTTGTTGTGGTGAGAAAACCTAGAATCATCTTGACCGGTACCTCGATAGATTATCTACCTAAGGAAATTCAAGAATTGCTGGAGAATTTCGCTGATATAGTGGTGGAAAATTTGCCTTGTTCGTTTCCTCCCATGAGAAGTATAAGCCATCACATTGACCTTATACCAAGAGTGAGTTTACCTAACAAAGAAGTGTACAGACTGACGTCGCAGGAGAATGAAGAAGTCAAGAAGCAAGTCCAGGATTTGATGGACAAAGGGTTGATTAGAGAAATCTTGATTCCATGCATTGTGCCAATGGTGTTAAGTCCGAAGAAGGATGGAGGATGGAAAATGTGTACTGACTAGAGGGCTATAAACAAAATTACCATCAGGTATAGATTTCCTTTACCCAGGATGGATGACTTGATGGATTGCTTGAGTGGAATGATGTTTTTTTTCAAAAATTGATTTGAAGAGTGGATATCACCAAATTAGAATGAGGGAAGGTGATGAATGGAAGACAACATTCAAGACAAATGAAGGACTGTATGAATGGCTTTTCATGCCATTTGGCTTGACGAATGCGCCAAGTACTTTTATGAGATGGATGAATGAAGTCTTGAAATATTTCATTGGGAAGTTTGTAATTGTATATCTTCATGATATACTGATATTCAGTAAGACCGAGGAAGATCATTTGAGGCATTTAACTTCAGTAATGAGGAGGTTGCAGCAAGAGAAGTTGTTGATAAATCTAAAGAAGTTGTCTTTCATCAAGAAATAGTTTATTTATTTAGGTTTTATGATCTCTTCGAATGAATTGAAGATGGATCCGGAGAAGGTAAAAGAAATCAAAGAATGGTCATCGCCAAGGAATATCTTTGAAGTCAGAAGATTTCATGGATTAACTATTTTTTACTGGAAATTCATCAGAAATTTTAGTGGAATTTGTGCGTCAATGATGGACACAGTCAAGAAAAGACATAAATCGTTTCATTAGACAAAGGAAGTAGAGAAAAGTTTCAAGTTGTTGAAAGAGAAGATAATTGAAAAGCCAACTCTAGTTATGCCAAATTTTGGTAAGACATTTCAGGTGAGATGTGATGCAAGTGGATTTGAGATTGGAGCAGTCTTAAGTCAAGACAATAGACTAGTTGCATACTTCAGTGAGAAATTGAATGAGGCCAAAATAAATTACTCCACTTATGATAAAGAGTTTTATGTAGTCATACAGGCACCGAAGAATTGGAGGCACTACCTGATTCCAAAAGAGTTCATTTTGTATAGAGACAACCAAACCTTACAGTTTATAACCAAACAAGAGAAACTAAACCAGAAACATGCAAAATGGGTTGAGTTTATGCAGAACTTTAATTTTGTTATAAAGCACATTTCTGGAAATTCCAATAAGGTTGTTGATGCATTGAGTAGGAAATGTTTGATTCTGCAGGAGTTTCAAGTGAAGACCTTAGGTTTTCATAGCCTTAAGGAAATGTATAAAGATGACTTAGATTTCAAGGACTCTTACAAAGCATGTGAGAATCATGTTTTGAGAGACAGAAGCCAATGGACTAAATATTTAATTCAGGATGGACTGTTATTCAAAGGAAATCAATTGTATATTCTGAAGAGTTCTATGAGAGAAAACCTTTTGAAGGAAAAACATAGTGGAGGATCGGCTAGACATTTTGGCCACAATAAAACGTTTGTGTAACTGAACAGTTTGCATTATTGGCCAGGAATGAGGACATAAATGTGGAAATTTGTCAACAGATGTAGAATCTACCAGCATGCAAAGGGAAAAAGACAGAATACGAGACTATATCAACCATTACCAATACCAGAGAGGTCGTGGTATGTGGTAAGCATGGATTTTGTGTTGGGACTGTCGAGGACATAGAGAGGTTGTGATTCCATATTCGTGGTAGTCAATAGATTTTCTAAAATGACACATTTCACTCCATGTCAGAAAACCAGTGATGCAACACACATTGCAAATCTATTTTTCAAATAAATTGTTCGACTTCATGGGTTACCTAAGAGTATTGTTTCAGACAAAGTTACCAAATTTGTTGGTCATTTCTAGAGAAACCTATGGAAGAAGTTGGGGATGAATTTATTTTTTAGCTCAACATATCACCCTCAAACGAATGGACAGACTGAGGTAGTAAATAAAAGTTTGGGGGACTTATTGAGGAGTTTAGTAACTGAACATCACAGTTAGTGGGATCAGATTCTTCCACAAGCAGAATTTGAAAATAATGACTCACCTAATAAGAGCACTGGATAGAGCCCATTTCAGATAATGTATAGAATGAAGCCAAGGGGAGTATCTGAGTTGAGAGACTTATAGCAGAGTGAGTTCAAGAGTGCTGGAGCAGAAGATTTTGCAGCAGAGATGTAGGAGCTCCATAGTAAAATTAGAGAGCGATTGTATAATTCTAGCCAGGAATACAAGCATAGAGCAGATAAACATAGAAGAGAACTCCAATTCAAAGTGGGAGATTTAGTTTTGGCACATCTCAGAAAATAAATGTTCCCAAGGGGAACATATAATAAACTGAAGATGAAAAATATAGGGCCATGTAAGATTTTGTGGAAATTTGAGGCAAATGCTTATGAGATAGAATTGCCAGATGATGTGGGAATATCACCCATATTCAATGTAGCAGATCTATATCCTTACAAAGAAGATGAAGCAGGAGGAGCAGAGAGTCAAAAGGAAATTCATTGGGTCAAACTGATGCCTATAGCTGAAAAGCCACAGATGGAAAAGATCATTGATCAAAGAGTTAGAAACAAAACACGAAGGAAGACATATCTTGAATATTTGGTAAAGTGGAAAGGACACCCAATTGAGGATGTCAGTTGGGAAATTGAAGCAGATATCCAGAAACATGGACAGATGGTGCAAGAGATCATGGACATGATTCCATGATTTTTTCAGCTAGAGGAGTATGATGCAGGAGCATCGCCAACATGCAAGTGGAGGACAGCTGTATATGCCAGCACATATTTTGAAGACATTTTTGAATTTCAAAAGGAAGAATCATTTATGTAATATCTGGAAGGATGTATTTTCTTTTAATTTTTTGGGGATTGTAATACAAATCTCGAGCATTGCTCTCATTTGTCGGTTGTGGGCATTTATTGTAATAAATGTAAAGTAGATGGTAGTCTTTAATTCAATAAGATAGCTTAGAGTAGGAAGAATGCCTCGTATGTATTGTATTATTCATTCTCAATGTAATGATAGAGAGAAAGAGGGTAGTTGTAGAGGAAGAGAGCATAGGAAAGTAGAGAAGAACAAAGATTGTAGAAGTTGTATGAGAAGATAGTTGTTTTTATTTAGACCATGTACAAAAGCAATTGAATTAATATAAGAAGGATTTGATCCAATTTCATGGTGTACTATGGTTTCTGTGTGTATCTATTGAATGTTATGTTTGCAGCTTGCTTATATTCTCTGTTATGCCTTTGTTTCAATGTTGTGTGTGTATGTGATTTCATGTTGAATATATGGAGTTTGTGATAAGAGTATAAGTTTCAATTGTTTCTCTTCCCGAGAATTCCTACAAGGAGTGCAGTGAAGGTATGCAAGGAGTATGTTGACAGGTTTCTGAGGTTTAGCCCAGAAAGCTCAGAAGAGATACCGTTGATCTTATATATGTAGAATGCAAGTATAGCACAGATTTGTGCAAGGTGTGCGCAGGCTGAGGCGAGTCTTTAGAATTTTCCAACCCAAGTGATTGGTTGAAGAAATTTTGTCGCAAAGAGTGCACAAATTTTGATTTGTTAGATAATCATATATTATCATGAAGGTCGCAAGGAGTGTGCACATGATTCTTTAGAATCCCAGAATTTGCAGCAAGAATCAAGCTCAGGAAGGATATAGACATGGAAGAGTTCAAAGGAAGGATGAGGGTTGAAGTCACCTCATGGAAATAAGATCAGAAGGGTTGATGCTGATTTATTTGGACAGTAGTCATTTAGAGCCTAGACAAACGGTAGAAATCCTCAGAAGGAGAAGCACCGATATCCATGGGTCATTGGATCTAGTAAATCTGTGAGGAGGATAAGGGATGAGATTCATTCAACACTTGAAAGCTCAGGAGAGAAATTAATTCATCGATCTAGGGGAAGATCGAACTGTTGATTCCTTTGATGGGAAGAATAAATCGAGAATCGAGAGCTAGAAGGGAGAAGGAAGTCAACTTCCAAAGTCACGAACCGTGAAGTTTTGATTCGTGAAAAGAGGATCTAGACCATTGAATCATGAGAGTCTCAGATTTTTGATCTAAGCTAAGTGAATTCTGGAGTTCGAACCTCAAGCAAAGGGAGGAGAGATACTTCACAAGTTCCAAATACGTGAAGTCCTGTAGTGCTCAGAAGTTGGGCCCTAGGACATAGATGGAGGTCATATTGGTGAAGAATAGGGTAAAGATCTATTACTCGCTAGAATCCTAACTCAGAATTTGGGAGTCCCATCAGTTGAAAGAGTCTAGGTGACTCACAATAGAATAAATGAGGTTGCGAAGTGTCAAGCACCTTTTGGTTAGGCTTGTGGTCATTGCTGGTGGTCGCATGACGAGAGCTTGCACCTAGTGCTTGTTCACGTGGGCGGAGTTTGTAAAAAAAAAAGGAGTTGTGGTTTTTATGTGTTGAAGGTTCCAGCGGGGACCAAGGAGCCATTTTGGCTCAGAGGAGTTCGAAGATCCATAGACTGGGAGGTCAGTAGACCCTGCCAAGGTGGGGGTTCTGCGTCATCTATCTCTCAACCATAATTGGCACTTTCCACCCTCAATCCTATCATATTATACTAAACTTCAACTATGGTCCATTCTCTCATGAGAAGAGGGGATGATGACCCATAGGTTTTTTTGTAGTTGCTATAAAAGAATAAAAAAATGATGCTAGAAAATAAAGTGAACATAGAAAAGTAGGACCACCAAAATACGGTCCAACTTGAGCTCTACTCATCTAGTTCTCACCCCGGTCACAAAAAATTGATCCTAAAGATTGAAACCTTTTAAAGGGTACTAGAAAATATAATATAAGAAGAATGGATTGTAAAGATGGCTAATAAATGGGTTTGGAAAAAGGTGGCATGCAAATATTGGGTAACTCAAGAGAAAGCACACCCTCCACAAATTTCCCTCATAGAGATGGATTCATAAAACCATAAGACATGAAGTAATATTTGAACCATATCACTTTCACACTTACTCTTGGTGGGAGTTTTACTTTCCCTTGTCACTCTTGAGACCTATCCCTCTACCTGGGTTATTTTATTTCTTATATAAGTGGAACACCTAATAGGGTTGGATGAAGACCCTCCAATACTTAAGCCTAGTAATCCTATGGTGTCCTAGATGGTGTGATGATTGAAGGGGAAGATGMGGTGAATTATCTTACATGTATTGTATCTTAAGTTGAATCTTACTTTACATTTTTTAAGGATTGATGTTTCTCATGAGCTTTGGATAACCATGTTTTATACTTTGGCTTGTTTTGAATTACCCTGACATGGTTCTTGAGGGACACATTTGGATTTTACCTAGGACATTGTGATTTTATTGAAAGACTTTGTAACATGTAATGGAGAATAGTTGGTCATTCAGTGACTCACCACCCTCAAATAATGGTTTTCACATTCTCACGACCTTAGACGATAGACAAATGGGCTTTTTTTGAGCAGTTATGGTCATTATGCAACACATATGGGT
>JASDQU010243756.1:155998-168555 GCA_032191745.1 Picea mariana | reverse complement strand
AACATAGAAAAGTAGGACCACCAAAATATGGTCCAACTTGATCTCGACTCATCTAGTGCTCACCCCAGTCACAAAAAATTGATGCTAAAGCTTGAAACCTTTTAAAGGGGACTAGCAAATATAATATAAGAAGAATGGATTGTAAAGATGGCTACTAAAGGGGTTTGTAAAAAGGTGGCATGCAAATATTGGGTAACTCAAGAGAAAGCACACCCTCCACAAATTCACTCATAGAGATGGATTCATAAAACCATAATCCATGAAGTAAGCTTTGAACCATATCACTTTCACACTTACTCTTGGTGGGATTTTTACTTTCCCTTGTCACTCTCAGGACCTATCCCTCTACCTGGGTTATTTTATTTCCTATATAAGTGGAACACCTAATAGGGTTGGATGAAGACCCTCCAATACTTAAACCTAGTAATCATATGGTGTCCTAGATGGTGTGATGATTGAAGGGGATGATGAGGATAATTACATTACATGTATTGTATCTTAAGTTGAATCTTACTTTATATTTTTTAAGGATTTATCATGAACTTTGGATAACCGTGTCTTATACTTTGGCTTGTTTTACCCTGACATGGTTCTTGAGGGACATGTTTGGCTTGTACCTAGGACATTGTGATTTTATTGAAAGAATTTGGAACATGTGATGGAGAGCAGTTGGTCATTTAGTGACTCACCACCCTCAAATAATGGTTGTCACATTCTCACGAACTTAGACGATGGAAAAATGGGCTTGTTTTGAGCAGTTCTAGTCATTATGCCACACATATGGGTTGGAAGCCCTATAAGCTAGGCCGAGTACCTCAGGGATTTGTGCATAGAGGATGGAAGACATTTCCTTTAAAGGCACCTTGAAAACACTTGGGGATGAGATTGCACTCCTCTTTCACCTGGATATCTTCTTTGGAGGCATATGACATCATCCTCTATCCCTAAAGTCACCTTTTGGGCCCAAGGTTTGACAGATTGTTTGGGTCCAGAGATGATTTGGCATAGTTTGGGGTGAGGAGACACCTTTCTTCACACCATTTTAAATTGTATCATGTCACGTGGCCTTTGGAGGCTTAACATCTCACTCCTTGAGCCATGATGTAATCACATTTGAGCATTGTTTCACCCATTTAGGGATTGGTGTCACCCTTTTAGGGTTTTATTTGATGTATATTTCATTTTTGGCATGATGTAGAGGCAAAGTAAGGGGTTGACCCCTAAAATTTAGAGAAATGACTTTTCACATTGGAGTCTTTTGGATGCTAGGGTTTCCATATAAATATGGATAGAAATCCAATTCATTTGGACATCACATTCCATCAAATTAGTGGGTGCTAAACTTATGAAATTTTCTCCCTTAAGGGCTACCGATCTTCTTCTATCTTGTGGGCATGGCTTGTAATGGATCACTTGTGAATGGTTCACTAATTTTGGAGTAGATTTTCTACAATTAGGGTTTTGTCTCATGATATCTTGGAAAAAGTAAGTGAATTTTCATAAATTTATATTTATGCTATTATGTTTTATGGTGATTTTTTCTATTTTATGCTAGACTCCTTGCTTGGTGAAATCCTAAGAGAGGAGCATACTTGCTTCCTCCTCTCACAAGGTTAATTTTTTCCAGAATTGGTGAAGTATTCTTGCTAGGGTTAGTATCCTAAATCCCTAAAGTGGTAGAAGTTTAGGATTTTGTCCCTAGATGTTTGATCTTTGACCCAGCTGAAGCATTAAGAAGGGAGAAATGATTACTAGAGCCCAAATGTGCTTGGACTCTAGCAATCCTTCTCTTCAAGGTTTAAACCCTAAGGCCCAAATGTGCTTGCACCTTAGATTTTAAACCATATTTATTAGTTTCTAGTAGTTCAACATTCAATCCTTGTTGCACTTGTTGTTGTAAAGACTCCATAGCCCCAAAGAACTGATATCTAAGCATTCTTGTGGTGAAAGTGTTATCTAAAATCTCTATTTTTACTCTTTTAAGCTCTTTGCTAACTTTACTAACACTAACATTGGCAAATTCATGGGATAATTTGATTTTGTTACAAACATTTTCTACAACCATCTGATAACATTGTAATTTTCTGCATACACTCTTGTAAAGTTGTCCTAACTTATTCATAAAGTGCATAGAACAATTGGATAATGTTCTAGTGGATGTATGGAAGTTTTCTTGGTCAATTGTTGCACTTTTGAGCATTAATTGATGTTGTTGTTATGGATCATTTACTATTGTTATATCATTGTTTACTTATGCAAATTTACAATATCAATTGCAACTTATCTTGTATAGTGTCTGTAAGAGGTATTGATTGCATGTTTGTACTTCAAAATAATTGTATATATATTGTAAAGTGTTCTTGTTCTGGGCAGGTACTCAAACAAATTCATACATCTTGTGCTACATTGACCTAGACCAATCTTTAGGTGATCAAGAGAGGGGGAGGTAGGCTTGGCTACTATACTTTCTACTTCAATCCCTTGAGGTCACTAGATAATCCTCCCTTAAGGTGGACCTCTTCCATCAGTAAAACAGGGAAATTATTACTAAGGTGATAGAGGTACGATCTTGCATAGTTACACAATATTTGGGGACTTGTGGTGGGGATTTTCACAAGTACAAAATTTGTGATAACATTTTTGTGTTATTACCAGAGGGGATTGAGTCATTATTCTCAATGAGATATATTTGGTAAACTTTTTCCCGAATCCCTTATCCTACAAGTTTACTTGGAAACTCCACAGAGGGTAGTTCCCTCACCTTCCTTTGATGATCCAAGGAGGATCATTTGGCGACTCCACTGATATATTTTGAGGTGTCATTCCTCTCTCAAATATTTTATACTCTATCTAGTTATGGAATCATGGCACCATGTTATTTTTATGAAAGGTATCCATTCATTAATGTTGATAGTATTCCTGGATACCCGAATCACGGGCTCTCAGAATGGACTAATGGTTTCCCAAAGAACGATGGTGATAAGTCCTTGGTTGCCACCTATGTTGCAAATTTTATTAGACACACAACAATATTAAAGATGGTACATGAAGATGTGCAAATACTATTTTTTTTTATTAGCATACCAATTAATATATCAGTGTGGCTTGCAAAAAATATTAAACCAAAAAGTGTATCTTCCCTTGCACATCTCACTATAAAATTTCTTGAATATTGGGGTCTGAGCCATAAAACACTTGAAGACACCATTCACGATCTTGAGGTAGCCCTTAAAGAAGAGGAAACCTTTTAAGAAGAAGAATTTTGTGAAGAACAATGTGAAGACTTATCCCGAAGTTTGAAGGAAAGCGTAAGAGAGGAGAAGAAGTTTTGCAAGGAATTGGTTTATCAATGTCAATATGTGCATCTATTAATTGACCTTTGTGCACAAATACGAGAATATGATGACCTCATAATTGAGCATCATGTGCATTGTTTCAAAGTCTCAGTAGAGTAAGAGATCATTAAGGCATACTTTTGATTAAAAACACTATGTTCCAACATACGAGACAAGTATGACCAACCTTGGGTTTTATCAAAGATATTGGAATTGAATGTGGAGGGGGAATAATGGGATGATTCAAAAGATGCAAATCATGAAAAATTTCCCCCTCCACACAAAAAAGTGAGTGATGAATAATTTATTAGCAAAGAACCTCCATATCTTGAGCATTCCTTGGATGAAGAAGATTTCACATATCTAAGGAAAGAACCCAAGGAGGCATCTTATGAAGAGGGTTACCAACCCCTTGAAGAGGAGTAAGAAATGCCTTATGATTCTATTAAGGAAAATGAAGACTTGATTGAAGAACAAGATCCTGAAGAGGTGAATCATGACGAATATTACCAAGAAGAACATGAGTTGCCTTGTGAATATATATAAGACTAACACTTTGATGAAAAATTCCTTGTTAAATACCTAATCCACGAAGAGGCTCCTCATGAAGAATACGCATCAATATTTTCTCCTCCACTTGATGAATTCGTCCAAGCCTCCATTCCTCCTTCATAAGAAGAAAAGAATATGGTAAGTTACACTAATTTCCAAGTTTCCCTTTTTATGCATTTCATGAATGGGAAAGTGAAGATGTGCTAGAGGAACCCCTGGATGCATTAGAACCTTCATGTTATAATGAAATTGACAATGCGATTAAAAATATTGACGAGTTTATACATATTGGGAGACGTAAATGGGACACGAGTTGTTATGTATTTAATGGAGATCCCATTTATGATTATTAAAGGTTGTTTTCAATTGTTGTCGTTAGAACAACCATATGTGGTTGCCACTGATTAGATGCTTGGCAACAAGAAGATGACATGATTGCATATTTTTTCCAACCACCCAGGGATGGCTTATTATAAAATTACCATGATGATTTACAATCATATCCTAGGGGTTTGATACTTATTCTTTTGAACACTTGGATTTATTCTACGAAGAAAGTTTTCATCCACTATTGTGCTTTGATTTTGATGAGGGTAAGGACATGGCCTGCTCAGAGTAGTACTTTTGTGATGAGAGTTTCCAACCTCCTCTTCTTTCACCTTACTATTCCACTATAGATGTGGTTGGGGGTTTACATCATGATAGTAAATTTCCTATAGGACAACATTTTTTTCAACCTATGGTTTGTTATAAGGGTTTTTAGTTACATACACATCACCAACAAGCCTTGGGATGGTAGAATTTTGTTTTCTCTGGGCCTGGTCTGATCCCCTACTTATATCTTTCTTATTCCATGGGAAACCTTAGAGTTCTCCTTAGTTTCCTTCTCATTCCTTCTTAGTCTTTGAGTGTTGTCTTGTTGGTTGAAGATGAGGATTTTCCTTTGTCTGATTATTCTGGCTTCCTGGGATGGATAGAGAAAGGATGTGGTGATGTCTCCTTGCATGACTTTGTCCCTCCCTCTCACCTCCATGAGTTGGATTTTATGACTAGTTATGGTATTACGTATTCTCCAACTCGTGACCTTTTTTTGCTTCACTTATCTTTGTTTTGGTTTATGATGAAGAACAAGGGTAGATGTTTTGATGCAATGATATGATGGTTTTACTGGTTATATGATTATACCTAGCATTTCACTTAACACAAAATAGAGTAGGTAGGGTAGGCATTTTCATCTTGCATTGAATTTGTATATATTTTGCATCATGCATATCATGCTAGTATAGTTGCACATTCTTTCATATATGTGATGAATTCTTGTTTTCATATAATGAATACATGTTAGGAAATTACATTTTGATTTTTTCTTTAGCATTTTGTAGCTAATAATTTTTATTTATTTTCAAGCATGGTTTGAGATTATCAATAATAGTCGGTGGATCATATACACCAAAAAATACTTAGAAAGTGATTTGTTGGTTGAAGTGGGCATAGGATTGTAGGTCTTGGACAACCAGATATGTTGAGGTTCTCATGCGCTCTACGGTGAGCACATGTTCTCATGTTGGAGCCAGATGTTACCCCCCCATGCCTAGGGGTAACTGGAGGAGATCATGTCTCGAGGTCCGTAAAGAAGAACATGATCTATTTCATGATGATGATGATCAACATGTCCACAGATGTTATCCCATCAAGCCCCCTCATTTTCCTCCTAGTTGGATGAACCAAGGCTCATCACATTCAAGAAACCCAGAGTATGGGAGATGGTAAGCTATTGTGACCATGAGGTATGTTATTCCTTCTTTCATGCAAATTTTTGTGCTTAATTTATCGGTCATGTTGATGATGATATTGGGTTAAAGTCGGATAATGGATCATTGGTTAGGGAAATTGTGTCAGTTTCCTTGTTTCACCTTGGTGGTCAGCTTTTATGCCCTAGTCCCATGTTGTCACCACCTAGGGAAAATGGGTAATATTGGGGGTCCCTCCCAAGGGTAATGCTCCTCTCTTGACCATAGTTGAAACTTTCCACCCTCAATCCTATCATATTATACTAAACTTCGACTATGGTCCATTCTCTCATGAGAAGATGGGATAATGGCCCAGAGGTTGTTTCACAATTGTTATAAAAGAATAATAAAATGATGCTAGAAAATAAAGTGAACATAGAAAAGAAGGACCACCAAAATTCATTCCAACTTGATATATACTCATTCAATGCTCTCCCTGGTCCCAAAAAAATGATGCTAAAGCTTGAATCCTTTTAAATGGGACTAGAAAATATAAAATAAGAAGTGGGGATTGGAAAGATGGCTAATAAAAGGGTTTGGAAAAAGGTGGCACACAAATATTGGGTAACTCAAGAGCAAGTGCACCCTCCACAAAGGTTCTCATAGAGATGGATTCATAACACCATAAGCCATGAAGTAATCCCTAGACCATATCACTTTCACACTTACTCTTGGTGAGTTTTTTACTTTTCCTTATCACTCTCGGGACCTATCCCTCTACTTGGGTTATTATATTTCATGTCTAGGTGGAACACCTAAAAGGATTAAATGAATACTCTCCCATAAATAAACCTAGTAACTCACACGGGGTCATGGCTGGTGTGATGCTTGAAGGGGATACTGAGGTGAATTATCTTACATGTATTATATCTTAAGTTGCAACTTAGTTTGCATGTTTTAAGGACTAATATTTATCATGAACTTTAGCTAACCATGGTTTATACTTTGACTTGTTTTGAATTCCCCTGGCATGGTTCTTGAGGGACATCTCGAGCTTGAACCCAGGACATTTTTTCTTTATTGTAGGACTTTGTCATGTGTGATGGAGAGAAGTGGGTCATCCAGTGACTCACCACCCTCAGATAATGACTCTCACATTCTCAATACTTTGGAAAATGTATAAATGGGCTTGGTTTGAGTAGTTTTGGTCATTATGCCACACATATGGGCTAGAATCCCCACAGGATGGGTCAAGTACCCGGGGATTTATGCACAAAGGATGGAGGGTGTTTCCTTTGGATGCACCTTGACATCACTTGGGGATGATATTTCACTCCTCTCGCACTTAGTTGTGGCCTTTGGAGGCCTATGACATCATCCTCTAGCCTTGACATCACCTTTTGGGGCTAGGGTTTGATGGATTGTGTGATTGTGGAGATGATTTGGCATGCTTTGGGGTGAGGAGACACCTTTCTTCACACCCTTTTACATTGGAGCATGCCACATGGCCTTTGGAGGCTTAAAAACTCACTCCTTGAGCCTTGATGTCATCACATTTAAGATTTACGTCACTCTTTTAGGGTTTTATTTTATCTATATTTAATTTTTGGCATTATGTAGAGGAAAAGTAAGGGGCCAACCCCTAATTTTAGAGACATGACTTTTCACATTGGATTCTTTTGGGTGATAGGGTTTACATAAAAATATGGATAGCAATCCAATTCATTTGGACATCACATTCCCTCACATTAGTGAGTGTTGCACTTCTAAAATTGTTTCCCTCAAGGGCTATTGGTATTCTTATATCTTATGTGCATGGATTGGAATGGATCAATTGTGAATGGTTCACTGATTTTGGAGTAAATGTTATGCAATTAGGGTTTTTTCTCATGATATCTTGGCTAAAGTAAGTGAGTGTTCTGTAATTTATATTTATGCTATTATGTTTCATGGTGAATTTTGTTATTTTATGTTATATGCCTTGCTTGGTGAAACCCTAAGAGAGGTGCATAAGTGCTTCCTCCTCTCACAAGGTTAATTTTGTCCAAAATTGGTGAAGTATTCTTGCTAGGGTTAGTATCCTAAAGTGCTATTACTTTAGTATTTTGTCCCTAGACATTTGATCTTTGACCTAGTTGAAGCATTAAGAAGGGATAAACAATTGCTAGAGACAAAACATGCTTGCACTCTAGCAATCCTTCTCTTCAAGGATTAAAATCTAAGGTCCAAATGTTCTTTCACCTTAGAGTTTAAACCCTATATCTTAGTTTCTACTAGTTCAACCTTTGAGCCTTGTTACATTTGTTGTTGTAAAGAATCCATAGCCCCAAGGAGCTGATCTCTAAGCATTATTGTGGTGAAAGTGTCCTCTAAAATATTTATTTTTACTCACTTAAGTTCTCTACTAACTTTACTAACATTAACATTGGAAAACTCATTGGATAATTTGATGTTGCTAAAAATGTTTGTTCCATCCATCTGATAACACTCTAATTTGTTGCATACACTCTTGTAAAGGTGGCCTAACTTATTCAAACAGTGCATCTAACAATTGGATAATGTTTTGGTGGATGTATGCTAAGTTTTGTTGGTCAATTGTTGCACTTCTAAGCATTAATTGTTGTTTTTGTTGTTGTGGATCATTTAGTGATGTTATATCATTGTTATAACTACAAATTTACAATATCCATTGCAACTTATGTTTTCTAGTGTCTTTAAGAGGTATTAATTGCATGTTTGTACTTCAAAATAATAGTATATATGTTGTAAAGTGTTTTTGTTTTGGGAAGGTACTCAAACAACTTCATACCTCTTCTACTACATTGACCTAGACCAATCTTTAGGTGATCAAGAGAGGGGAAAGTAGGCTTGGCTACTATACTTGCTACTTTGATCCCTTGAGGTCACCAAGGAAGCCTCCCTTGTGGTGGAACTCTTCCATCACTAAAATGAGGGAAGTTATTACTAAGGTGATAGTGGTGGGATCTTCCATGGTTACGCAATAGTTGGGGACTTGTGGTGTGGTTTTTCACAAGTACAAACCCAGTGATAATAGCTCCTATATGAAAACCACAACAATGGAATATGCCCAAGGGTCCTATAGTCATGAGGAGGAATTCATAGGTCTACATGTCAGCATGGGGAATGTTGAGACTGAGTCCAATGGAAGAAGGCAGGAGCCTATAACTATGAGGAGCATGCAGAGAGAAGTGCATAGTTATAAGGATGATAATGAAAATATTATGAAATATCATGAAGAGATTCTTTAGAGCTTGAACAGGTCACAAAATCAAGCCAATAAAAAATATGGCACAAATCAAGTATCTAGTGCTAGACAAGTGACATCATCCAAATCCCATAGAATATTGGATGCCCATGGGAATGACCGATAGTCAAGGAGCAGGAGTAGGCACCATCATTCCCTAGATAAATCCACTAGGAGGGCTCATACTAGTTCAGGGCCAGGGAGAAACCCAAGTGTGTCTCATGTTAGGAGAAGGAGGATAAGGCCTAAGGGAGACATCTTTCAAGGTGAAATCAGGAATATCAAGCCACCTACTTTCAATGGTCAGCATAGGAAGAGAGAAGAGGTCGAGGCTTGGCTGTTGGAAATGAATAAATATTCTCAACTACATGATTACCCCTCAAGGGTAGAAACAAGAATTGCAACCTACCACTTGCAAGGGAAGGAATCCATGTGGTGGGATGAGCTTAAGAAATCCAAGCATCTTGATGAGAATATGGTCTCATGGAGGAATCTCAAAGGATATTTCCAAAAGAAATATTTGTTTGAGAATTACTATGAAAGGAATATGGAAGATTTCTTTGAAATCAAGTTGGGAAGCATGAAAACGTATGAGTATGAGAAGATACTATTCGAATTGATAAAGTATGTGGACTTCATAAAGGATGAGAAGGTAAAAATACAAAGATTTCTTAGTGGGTTATCCTCTTTCTGCAATGATAAGATACAATATGATAACCCTAGTACTTTGGAGGAAGTCATAAGGAGAGGAAAACATATTTATGAGCAGAGTAGGTGGAGATCAGTCTTGTAAAAGACTTGGAATGACAAGATGAAAGGAAATAGGGATCAAAGGAAAAAATGATTTAATCCACCCTTTTTCAAGAACAAATCCCAAGAAAATCAGCAAGGATAGATAACCCAAAATTAGCACAAGACAACAAATTCTTTTAGGAAAAGGCCAAGGTAGCAACCTGTACAATGTTTGGATGTAATGGGAATCGCTTGTATAGGGATTGCCCCCACAAAGGTGAAATAATGAGGATTGTACACAACTTTCAGCAAAATAAAACAATGGAAGACATGGGAGGAAGCATGCCAAGTATTTATGTATCCTTGCACAACACGCATGCAGAGTATTAGTCCCCCATGATTGAGGTGGAAGGTAAGATCAATAATCATCCTATAGCAAGTTTAATTGATTCTGGAACTAACCATAGTTACATAAACTCTAATATTATTGAAAGATTTCACTTGCAAAGGAGTAAGCATAAGAAATATTGGTTAGTTAATTTAGCCACATGAGATAAGAGAAATATCAATCAGTTGGTTAAATATTTTCCAATAGACATGAATGGACTCAACACAAAGGTATATGTGAACATTATACCTTTGGGTTCATATGACTATCTAATTGGCATGGATTGGTTGGAAAAACACCATGTTGTCCTAGATTGCTAAAACAAGACCATAACATCTCTTAATGAGAAGGGACAACAAGGAAAGATTCAAGGAATTCCAAGAGTTGTGGTTTTTACAGAAATTTCAGCCATGTAGCTGAAAAATAGTTTTAGGATGGGATATCAAATTTTTGCATCCCACATGGAAGAGGAAGCTAGAGATAAAGTGGTAATTCTTGAAGACCATTCTATCTTAAAATATTTTGAAGATGTTTTTGAGGAAATCCCAAGATTTCCAATGAAGAGAGACAATGATTTCTTTATTGATTTGGTGCTAGGAACTTCCCTAGTGTCCAAGACACCATAAAGAATGGGCACGTCGAAATTGAAAGAGTTGTATATGCAGCTAGAATTTTTTTTAAAGAAGGGGTATATACGCCCAAGTGTGCCACATTGGGGATCCCTAGTTCCTTTTTTGAAGAAGAAATATGGAACCTTAAGAATTTGTATTGATTTTAGACAGTTGAATAAGGTCACTATAAAGAAAAAATATCCTTTTCCATGGATTGATGATTTGTTTGACCAGTTGAAAGGTGCAATAATATTTTCCAAGATTTACTTGAGATCACGTTATAATCAAGTGAGAATAAAGGAAGAGGATATCATCAAGACAAATTTTAGAACAAGGTATGGTCATTATGAATTCATGGTAGTGCATTTTGGACTATCAAATTCCCCAGTTTTTTTTATGTTTATGATGAATGGAGATGGAGAGGGGGGGTAAAGAGAGAGAGGAAGACAGAGAGGGGGGTAGAGAGAGAGTGTGTGTGTTAGAGTGTGAGAGTTTGAGAGTGACATGGAGAGAGAGAGAGAGAGAGAGAGAGAGAGAGAGAGAGAGAGAGATCAGAGGTCGTGAGTGATATGGAGAGAGAGGGAGGTAGATAGAGGTGAAATGGAAGACTCATGTGTGTGAAAATAGTACCATTAAAAATTAAAAATATGGCCCAGCTTGTTGGATCTCTCCCTCCCTCAACTCGTTCTCTCCCTCTCCCCTAGCTCTACACATAAGAACCAAATACCTCCACTTTGGCCCTAGTAGACCCATCTAACCCTAGTCCCATGCGGCATATACCTAACCCAACTTAACCTTGACCCGCCCACACCCGATCCCAACTAGTGATATGGAGAGAGAGGGAGGTAGATACAGGTGAAATGGAAGACTCATGTGTGTGAAAATAGTACCATTAAAAATTAAAAATATGGCCCAGCTTGTTGGATCTCTCCCTCCCTCAACTCGTTCTCTCCCTCTCCCCTAGCTCTACACATAAGAACCAAATACCTCCACTTTGGCCCTAGTAGACCCATCTAACCCTAGTCCCATGCGGCATATACCTAACCCAACTTAACCTTGACCCGCCCACACCCGATCCCAACTAAGCTCATTATGGTTGTATATCTTCCTAAGGTCCCAACCATAACCCCTACACCTTCAACCTAGTGCTCTAACCATTATCGTATACCTCAAATCACTTTCAATTCGAATCCTAGAGGTCCCAATTGTTCACCATGGGGCCTATATAATCTTAAATATGACAAATCTTGAGAGAACAACCATGGCCGCAACCTTGATCATGACTATAGTTAGATGTATTATATGAATAAGATGAATAAATCCTTACGAATATTTCGTACCTGACTTATCCCCCTTATCCCCCTAACTTATGAGAAAATCCATGAATGAAATGAGTCTCATATATGTAAATGTGTTGAACCTACACAGAATAGATCTAGCTAGAAAATACTACACACATTTGCAGAGAGAAATTGAGAAAGAAGAAGCAAGACAGAAAGAATGGAAGAATTCTCATTAATCATATTCCACACTCAAAGAGTGAATAATTTACAATATATATAGAATAAATGAGTAACTAATGAGCCATAGTGGTGGTCTAGATTCAACTGGACACACACCAACAGTTACAAGAGTAAACTGCCACCTAGTCTAGTCTCTCAAGAAGTTACGGGAGTGAACTGCCACCTAGCTGAGTTAACTAGTCAACTAGTCTTCAGTTAACTGATTGAACAAAGAGTAGTGAGTTGGTGATGATCCCAATGTTGCAAGGTGACAAAACCAATGCAACATCTAAACTCAACTCAACTAGTCAAACTAAAGTGTCAACTGAAAGAGAATATTCTCCAGGTGGAATATTCTCCCCTAAAATATAGGAGACTGGATAATGACTAATTATGACTAATAAACAAGGAATAACCTTAGGAAAAATAAATCCTAGGTGTG
>JASDQU010243756.1:105555-145275 GCA_032191745.1 Picea mariana | reverse complement strand
GCTACAACTTCCAAATGTAAAGGGAGGGATAAACCTCCAAGAGGAAGATACAATCCTAAAATATCAAGAGAGAGTTGAACTCTCCATCCTTGCCCCTTCCTTCCACCCAAGAATATATGAGAGATAATAAAATTTTACATTAAATCATCACCATCAACCAATCATCACATAGAACCTGATAATGCTTCATGAGACTTCTTCAATTTTTGCAATTCTTCAATTCTTGGAGTACTCTGATCCTATAGATAATATTACTCAATGTATTCTTTGAAACTCCTCCAATTTTCACTCCTTGAATCCTCCCCAAAAAGAGGTTATAGAAAGAATGGTAGACTTTATTCAATTCTGGTCTATTCAGGAGAGTGAACTTGCACAGAATGCCTCACACTCAATAATTAACATCTGATTCTAAAACTCACACAAAATAAACTACAGTCTGTACTCTTTCCAATGAAATTTTCCCACTTCATTTGGATTCTCAATGAAGAAGTTATGATTGTTTTACCCGAAACACCTGTTTATTGACTAGCTTCAGGACTGGTCACAAACACTATCTTCCACAGAGTGTATATCCATAATTATAGTGAATCAAGAGCTAAAATTTTTACCAAAGGTACCTTGATATGTGTTCTCAATACCATAGCGATTTCACCATATGAATCGTTCTAGAAAAAAAGTTATAGCAAAAATAGTAATATGACCTGAAAATAACATACCTTAGAACACATCACCAAAAGACTTCATCCTCTCTTGAAATCTGGCCTTCTTTACTTTTTATTTCCTATGAAATTTGACTTGTGTCAAATGAATGTATAATGATGCTTATTTATACCATTTATGTCACTTTCTTTTAACATTAGGGCCGACCTGACACTTTTTTATTTTGTAATTCTTTTCTTTAATTATCTTCAAGGCCTACATGTACTTCCTTCTTCAATTCACTTTGTCATCTTCAAAAATTCATTTCTCATCAACCATGAGGATCCACGTGATGTTCCACATACCACCGGAAACAACATGATGTATACTATCCATTCATGGGTGTTTTATATGCATATGCATTGTCCTTCATGTCCAAATACCTTTATCAATCTTGCGGTCCAAAACCCATGACTAGGGTTGACATCAATGACAACAACCAATCTTCCAACAAGTTGTTTGCATGCAGTGTGTTTGTTATGAGAAAGAGTCTATGTTGGATTTTGAAATTTTGTGGATGGAAATTTATTTGTTTGAATTTGATACAAAAAAAGGGGTAACCAAGGATAAATATCGACCTGGGTTTTACATTTTTGTAGTTGAGTTTAAAATGAATACATGCTTTTGAATAAGGGAAGAGTTTCATTACAATTGTTTGCATTTGGGTTTTCATGGATATGGCCTGCTATTAGGAACCATGGGTTCTTTGTTATGATTTTATATTATTTTATTAAAACAAAATCAAATAGAAATTTGTAGTGTGCTCCTAACCTTATCGTTTTGAATGTATTTGTACTTGTTCTGGAAGAAATATGATTTATTTTTTAAAAGGCTCACTGTAATACTAGTTAGGTTTGTTGGTGGGGGCATATGATTATATTTAGGTTTCTTTCTCACACATATTTCATGCTCTTATTGGTCAATTCCACTAGCATATTTTATGTTACAGTGCTATGACTTTGAAGAAACTCAAAACCTAGGGTTTCAACTTGCACTCCTATCTTGACCTACTTGGAATTCAACGATTTATTTTTAGAAACTTGAACCTTATCTTCAGTCTCCATTGTCAATGTTTCATTGAAACCTTCACACTGGGAGATCTAGCCAAAGAAAGTACAAACAAATCTTATCAAGAAAGGAAGAGAGATTCAATATGGAAGAATGAGAAAATTTATTCACACTACTCCAATGAGTTGATGATTGATATATAGATGATAATCAATATAATACAATGAATGGGTGGAATACACTCATATAAAGGACATAACATTCCATAATAGAATAATTCATGCATGCATAATAGCATAATAGTGATGATCTAAAATAGAAAGTCTAAAATAAAATTAGTTAGTTAACTCCCACTGAACTAGTGTGCCAAAAATAGAAATTTCTCCAACACCGCCCCCCCCCCTGAACATCACTATGGAGTAAAAAATGAGTACTGGCTACTAGGCCATATTAGTTACTCATGTACAATTAAACTAATGACAAATAAATAAAAATAGGGAAAAACACGTCGGAACAAAACCCCCCCTCAAAATACAATGCATCAAAAGAAGAAAATGGCAACTGCTACGCAACTGTGTTCTTTACTGCAAGACGATTCCACAAAGTCTAAAAATTCTTCTCAATGAAATTCTTTGTGAAGATGTAGAACTATTTATGGATCTGATGAAGTCCTTTGGAAACATGTCTATCCTTGTACCTCTTGATCCTATGGACCCATCTGCACCTGAAAACATTCCTTTCTGGTGGAAGTGGAACCAGATGTCAAGTCTGATTTTTTAGGAGTGAGTCATACTCCTTCTGCATGGATGCTTACCATAATGGATTACCCACAACCTCACTATAGAGCTATAGATCATAATATTAAACCATATAGAAATGCATGGGCATTGCAGGTTTAGAAGATGAAGGTACATGAGAAGGCTCCTCATGCTGAGATCTAGTCCTCCTCAAATCCAATGGATTCCCTAGAAGGATACCTATTTCCTAAAGTGTGAACTATGCCTTCTTGGGCATCCACTGAAGCTTCAACATTGGCTTCTTATCTGGCCGTACTACCTACTTATTTCCATGTACATAATCTGAGTGTATGGAATCATATCTGATGTCTGAAAATGATGGAAGCACAAGAGTATATGCATGCTTCACTGGAGGTGCATGAAAAGTAATATCCTTATGTGTAAGTAGAAAAGAGGAGTCATCACCAAAAAATTTAGTGAATTTATACAACCTTGAATTTTGATCCACCTCACTAATTGCAATGATGGAATTGTCATGCATGTCAATTGTTGAAACTGAATCTTATGTAAATTCAACCTTTTTACCTTTTTGAGTGATCTGATAAACTGAGAGAAAATTCATGGAATGCTTAGGAACATTTAAAACATTTTCAAAACTGTCATTATGGAGTTCCAATTTCCCCTCTCCTGCTACTCCTACTAGAGTATCATCCCCCATGAGAATAGGGGATCTTGAGCATGGACTCAAAGAAGAGAAAACTTTCTCTTTCGTTTTCATATGATGTGATGCACCATAATCTATAATCCTTGAATAAGATGAGGAATTAATTGCAATAAGAGCATGATGATTACCTTTCTTAGGAGCATGATATTCTTCCTTCTGCTTCTTGACTCCCTCTGAAATGAAGTTTCCAAGGTTGTTATGTTGAAGTGCATGTGCCATAAGATCAATTTGTTTCTTCATGCATTTTGATTCTTCATGATTTGTTTTATTGTAGTAAGTGCATTGCTTTCCCTTCTTCTTATTATTGAATATGAAGAGTCTTTGGAACCTGAAGAATCATTAAAGGGTTTGGAATATCCCTCCTTCTCGCTTTATTTCTCCTTCTTATTCAGTTTGGATGATCCTTTTCCATCATGCATGGTGAGTGCATGTGCTTTTGGATCCTTGATTAGTGCCATATGAATGAGTTTTTCCTTCTCATGTGTGAGAGAATAAATGAATTCATCCATGGTAGGAATCTTCCAATTTGTTCCCATGAGATACCTTCCTTAATGGAAAGTGGAAACATAGACAACATATTCTGGTCCTAGATTGGACAAGATTGTTAGAATAAGTTGGTCCACTTGTTAGACTTATCAATACCACAAGTTTCTAAGCTCAATATCAAAGATTTAAACTTAGTAAAGAAATCACGTATATTATCAAAACTTTTAGGATCCAAATTATTCAACTCTACCTCAAGCATATGACCTCTCATCTCATCCTGCTTTCCAAACAAACTTGCCAAGGTGGTCCAGATCTCATTTGGAGTCTTGCATGTGGAAAATTGAAACCATAGATCAGTTGAAATAAATTCAAGAAGAAGTCATGTGTTTTCATCCTTTCGGTTCACCCATCTCATCTTCTCAATTGTTGATGTAGGTTATGTTTATGTCCCCATCGTCAAGTTGTACAGTCATTTCCTTCTGAGTTGGAATAATGCCTTGGGATTCCAATCAAAATACTTGTATGGTGTGAGTATTACCACTAAGTTTGACTATATAATAGCTGTCATTTCCATCTCTCCCACTGTTTCTGAGAACCCCTAAAAAATTACTCTCAATCTACAAGTGAAAAACTAAGAAATCACTGCAGAAAGGGCACTTTAAGTGAAAATTCATATCAATTTTAGTAGACAATCTTCCAACTTACTTTTTGAGAAAACAGTGAGGAATCTTGCAAAACAGTTTAAAAACCACTTGTAGAATGGGTCATTTTACTTCTCTCACAAGTCGTTTCCTCAAAAAGTTAATATTTTGGGAGAAATCACTATAGAAAGGTACGACCACGAATTTGTATCAATTTCAGGAGGCGATCTTCTAGATTACTTTCTGAGCAAATGGTGAGGAATCTCTCCAAAGTCCACTTGCATAATGGGTCGATTTACTTCTCACCTAAGACGTTTCCTCAAAAATTTAATATTTTGGGAGAACTCACTTCATAAAGGTACGACCATGGATCTATTTACCTCTTTGGTGAGCCATTTCCTCAAAAAGTTAATATTTTCGGAGAAATCACTACAAAAATATACGACCACAGATTTTTCTCGCCGAAACTCTGATTTTCCTTATTCTATGGATTGTATGGCTTGCTCCAAGAAACGTAGCTCTAATACCATGTCAATGTTTCATCAAAACCTATATAGAAGATCTAGATAAATCAACTACAAACAAATCTTATCAAGAAAGGAAGAGAGATTCAATATGGAAGAATGAGAAAATATATTCACACTACTCCAATGAGTTGATGATTGATACATAGATGATGATCAATATGATCCAATGAATGAGTGGAATACACTCATATATAGGACATAACATTCCATAATATCAAAATTCATACATGCATAATAGCATAATAGTGATGATCTAAAATAGAAAGTCTAAAATAGAACTAGTCAATTAACTCCCACTGAACTAGTGCACCGAAAATAGAAATTTCTCCAACATCCATGACCTTATCATCATTTCGAATTGCATGTTAGAAGTGTTGGTTGGAAGTGATAAACCTATGTGTGAAGTCAACTTTGTATCTTATGCTGGTATTTGGTTGACATATTGGCTTAAAGTCTTGTTTTTGCGAACACTTTCAAAGGGAAGCTACTCTTTAAAAACATAGTTTTGTTGTTGAAAATATATTTATCAACATAAAATGGAATAATTCTCTCACCCGGAATAGATTCATTCTGTTATTATGGAAAATAGAGCTCAAATGGTTTAAATTCAAAAGTTTAAATGTGATTGTCTCTATAGGAAAATATAAGAAGAGATTTCAGACTGTTGTTGATATATTTTAGTGAACTTAACCCTCAAGAATACAAGGGACAAATACAAAGTTTTATTTTAAGGTTCATGATTGATGGACGGTGTTTGTATGTGGAAATAACATTGACCGTTATCACTCCCCTCCATAATTTCATTTTACGTAAATTATACAACCCTCATTTTTTCCCAAAATAATTTTTTTTTTCCATATTTTGTTCCAAAAGAAATATGATTTTACAGAATATTTGTAATTGAAAACAAAGTTATGAATTATAGCAGTGAGCATTATTAACAAGAATTATAGTTGATTATGAAGATGGCATGATGATTTAAATGGATTGATTAATAATTATTTTTATTTAGAATAGTAATCGTTTATTCATTTTATAAATAACACTTTACATTCATTATAAATCCAAATCACATCCCATAATTTCATTGAATATCCTTGTTCTAGATAATGACAATTGAATATTTTAATTGGTATAATGACTATGATTATTGTATAGAGAGAAATGGATTAATGGCATGCATGCATATGTGTTAAATAATGAGAGCCAATGTTTTGATTTTATCTTTAGAAAAAGTTAATTGATGGTTGATTAATCTTTCTTGTTCTATATTCGGATCTAAATTTTCTTGTAGAAAATGAGTTTCTTCAGTAGAGGTAGCAATGGAGGAGGCATAGGAAGAAAACATTTATGGAAAAGGGGTAATAGGAGGCCCAGATTTTCCATTCACTTCGATGTTGACCTACAAGAGTTAAATCAGTTATTTCAAGATGGGTTTTTCAACCTGGTGGGTCAAGGGGTATTCCAGCCACGTCCTAGATCATAGAGAACCCCTTTCCCACCTCATCAGAATCTCTCAGGCATTCATGTTTGTTATAGAAAGATTTGCCTCACCCCATGCAATATTGCACAGAAGGTCTTTTTCCATTTCGCTATGTAGACTTGAAGTCCCCTTTTGCAAATCCCAGAGATAAAAATACAATTTTTCCACATATACGCACCTTGCCTACTATACAACATGTGTATATGCAGGTTGCACCACTACAGCTCGCGTACATCAAGAAATGTACCCAAAATTGAAAAATAGTGTCGGGTTTCCATGTCACGTCACGAGATCAATGATCATTGGCCTTCCATATACTAGAAATGTTCCGACTCAGCCCTTCAGTTCCACTTGAAGGCTATAAATGGGCCAAATACGAGCTATGGAAAAGAGAAGAAAGAGTTCAACTTTGAGAGCAAAGTTACTCTGGAGGAATTATTCACTTCACATTGAGTTTGCATCCCTTTATCCTTTAAGTATGAACACATTTTTCAACCCCCAAGCTCTTCCCTTACTGATTGAGAACTTCATTGTCTCTCTTACATGAGATTTCCTTTGGTGGAGGATTGAAGTGGTGGAGGCCCAACTGAAAGGAACTTAGTTTCTTTGTTCTGAACCGCGTCGTCATGGAATTCTATAACTCATTCACCTATAATGATTATATCTTAATAGAAATACTCTTTTCTCGTCCAATTAGCATCTTAAAAATATTTGAATTTTTATTCCATGGGCGCATTTGTTATGAATATTGATGGATTATGATATTGACTGTGCTAACATCATATATTGTCACCATATGCTTGCGTTAATTGGTTGTTGAGGACTAGTTGTAGGTATATTGCTTTGGGTCAAGTGCTCAACAGTGGACTTCATTGAACGTCTGGACGAGGTAGGCCTTTTATATTGTATTGCTAACATATTTTTTTATATAGCATACTTGAGAGAAGAGTTGATTTCTGCACTCATTTCCGTCTGTTGTGGTTTACCCCTATCCATAGAGATATTTTCCTCGTAACAGAATTGGCGACCACACTAGGGAATGAATCTTCTGTTTTGGGGTTTGGAGTGTTTTTCTCCTTAGATTTCTCTCGTTCATATTGAGTTTCTTATCGAATGATTGCTTGAAAACCTCTGTTCACTCTGGGTCTAAGTCTTTTAGCCTTCTCCTTAGCCTAGCTGTGTTTTGACACATATACGTGGTGTTTTTCTTGATATTTGTGTACATATGCATGATGTCCTTCTGCAAGTTACATACATACATGTTTTTCCCTTGAACAGTCGTGCACATCAACCTTTGTTGCTTTATTGTTGGGTTTGGTGGTTGTTGGGTAGGTTTTGATGATTGTTGAGTCTTCTTAGGTTTCTGTAGTGATTGTTAAGTGTCTGTGGAATGACAGGAAACCTGTCTTTGGTTGAATTTTTGGGTGGTGCCTTTCTCATCATATTTTAATTTTGATTGTCCTTGTACATTGGGTTGTGTGTTTTGATCCTTGATATCCTACTTCACTTGTCTCTATCTATACACAATAGAGTCTTTATATCAAGTTGTTGTTCAGTCCTTGAATTTTCATTTTTCTTATATTGAAAATACAAAAATATTAGGCATTTTACATTGATTGACATTTTGATCTATTGAGTCTTTGTCATTTATCTTAATGCATGTAAAGAAAGATTGCATTTTTGTTTAAGAATTGCATAATTGAATTTTTAGGAAGCATATCATTTATTGGAAATTGAAGTTAGGACTTTGCATTGTATTCATATTCATTTATTTTACTTGTTTAGTCATAACATCACTAGTTTCACGACCGCGCCTTTTGAGTAAGCAAGGCCAATAAAATTAATGCTATAATTTAAAATTGATTAGAAACAATTTTATTTTCTAGGGTGCACAAACTAGCTTAGGATTTAGTGCCTTGGAATAGGATTTTGTGAGTAAACTTCTCCAAGGCTATTAAATCAACATTTGTGTCTGACTAAGGGAGTGGATAAATCCATTGTATAATCGGTAATATTAAGAGGCTCTGGTTACACCGGAGTTAAGCACGAGGTCACCTGAGGTCGGTTGAAGGGATATCCCCCCGATACCCTCTTAGTGTCAGAGATATTGGATCTATTTGTATCTGTGGATCTTGCTAGTGCCCTTACCTCCGTGAGAGGCGATGCTTTCAAGGTTTTGAGCTTTGATACCATGCCCATATGATGGACCTAACTTACAATTGTTCTCATGTGCATCAGTTATACCATGGTTGATTAGTTTATTAACTTAGGTACCACATAGGTTACTTGCAGTGGTTATTCTGCAGGTACCCTGGGTCAGATAAGGGTCGAAAAACACACAACCTTTATGGAGGATTACCTCTCCGGGGGGATCTGACCGATTGATTTTTAATCCCACGAGGGCCCTTATAATTTATTCTGATACCTCCAATCTTTAGCAGGGAGTCTCAGGTCCCTCTTGGGTGAGGCATACCTACTTTATGGAGGGAGGCCCCTTTTAGCCACTTTATCCTGTTTTTGTGCATATTGGCCGTTTGATTATTTTTGGTGTGCTCTTTGATTACTAGTTGACCTTAGGATTTGTTTTTTATATATTGAGTCTTAAGTCATCATAGAGTCGGACCAGCTTCCCCTTCGATCTCTCCACTTGTTATAATTACCACCACATTTCGAGTGTTTTCCTCCTAAAAGGCGTAGAGTTATTAAATGTGGTACACACACCTCCACTTATCAGACTTGCGATTCTACAAGGATGATTATCGAACCAAGTCATCAATATACTGGGAGCCCTTTGACTCCCACACCTACCATATTCAATGGTACCCCTTCTACTCCTTCAACCACAATGGTATTAGTATAGGGGGAACCTATCATCACTACTACCCATCCTATAGTGAATACTCAACATATTTCCACGAACCCATTTGGGTATCTTGGTCACTCACTAGGCTATAATGTTCAGTCCATCCTGATGGCCTCTAGTCCTTTTTCCTATGGTATGCTGAATTTTACATCGCATTTTTCAAACTCCATCCCAGTCGTTGGCCCTAATGCTAGAATTGGACTTGGGTTCACAACTCCTCCTTATACTTTGTTCTTGTTTGGTGGATCTCAAGTCCCTCAAATGACTCCTACCATGGGAGGCATTCCTTCTTTTAACTCCAGGTCTAATCATGTTACCTCTGGATGGAGTAACCAACCTAATGGAAAAGATTTAGCTTATGGTCCATCCTTTACACCCACCTCTTCTGTGTTGATTCCAACCAACACATTTGGCATGAAGAATCCACCCTTATCCTCTGGATTTACACTTGGAGGGGGTCAGTTTCACATCTTGGGCAACCCTTAAACTGGAACCACTCTGGTTGGGGGTAGTTTTTATAACCCTCATAAGAACATTCCTACTAGAATGATGCCCAACCAACCCCTTATGAATCATCCTGGAGGAGGGTCTTACAATCTTGGACAGGGCCATGGTGCTTACTAGAACCCTAGATGGGCTGGGATTCCCCAACCACAATCTTTTTAGGGATCTTGGGGCCATATGTCGCAACCCCGTCTCCCTTTTATGGCCATGCTAAACTTGCTAGACTTGTCTAAATTGATGAACAACTTTGTGTGTCATGATATTACATGCCCCCCGGTTCCCACCAAGCTTCCTTTGGATATTCCGAAATTCAAAGGAAAGAATGGTGAGGACCCTGGTGATCACATTACCACCTTTCACATATGGTGCTCTTAAAATTCCCTTAATGACGATTCCATTCAGTTAAGATTATTTCAATGCACTCTCATAGGGGTTTCTGTGATATGATATATCGAGCAACCTAGGGAGGCATACAGGACCTTTAGTTAGATGGTGCTAGTTTTCCTTAACCACTTCCAATTGTCGGTTCGTTACAATGTTGGCCTAGAAATTATGTCAACCTTACGCTAGGAAAATGCCACTCATATCTCAGATCACACCTAGGAGTGGCGTAGATGGAAGAGGTTGATCACGACCTGCATACCCCCAGAATTCCTATTAGAATGGTTCCTTAAGTCTTTACAACCTCCTATTTCAAAGGATGTTGCGACATTCGAGGTGACATCTGAGGAAGATGTGTTATTCAAATCCCAACAGTTAGATCTTATATATGCTCAGTCTAGGATGTTATACGAGATTCTTTCAGATGCATTGAGCTCAAACTATGACCCTAGACAAAATCCCATACCTCATGTCAATGGCATTGTATGCTCCGCCAATGTGAAATCCGTAGACTTGGTGACAAGCCATTTGAAATATTTGTGTCTAAAATAGTCTACAGGAGGGCCAAATTCATATGTGTCTTCCAATCCCACTTAGTCAGTGGATGTACATTCCGTGCAATCATCGACCGACCCAAATGGTAACCAACAACCAGGCGGGAATAAAAAGAAAGGACATAATAATAATCGTAAGGGTGGGAAGAATAATAATAAACACAAGGACAATGGTGAGGGAAAGAAAGAGAGGATGAATAATAATGTTGGTGAGGGAAAGAAAGAGAGGATGAATAATAATGTTGGTGAGGGAAAGAAAGAGAGGCGTAAGGTGAAATTTCCCTATAATCTTTGTATGGACAATCATCTTACTCATTTATACCCCAAACTTGTGGAAGTTGTGAGGCTTTTATCTCTACCACTCGTCGTGCTGATGAATCCTTTTCCACATAACCAACACATGGCCTCGAGCTCCTCAAATGACAGAAATGTGTTCGGTGGGAGTCAAAACCCACTAGCACAAGACGGTGACCATTTGTGCACCAATATGGTCAATTCTTAGGTTAATGTAGCCACCCGGTCTCACGATTACAGTTCTCCACAAACTGTACCTGGTCTAGAATCTCCTCCTCCTCCGTAGATGCCCTTCAGAACAAAAAACTAGACCCATGACCTCGTATTCCAAAAGGAGTACTCAAGTGCTCTACCCACAATCCAAATGCTAGAGCCGCCCAGAATTACTCTATTGTTGAGGACCTGGGTCAAACCCCTTGTGCGATGTCGGCCCTGGAGGTACTCCAGATGTGTCCTTCATAGAGGAATGCCTTGATATCTATGTTAGGAGCTCTATACCCCAGTGGCTCGAAAGTTATCAAGTTTGACGTCACAGATGTGAAGCCTTGCTTTCCTTACCATGTAGCATTTCAAATCCACGTGGGTTAGTTGAATTATACCAACAAGCATGTTGTTGTTGATGAAGGCGTTGCAACATGTGTGATGTACTTGATATGTTGGAAAGATATCGTCTCTCCAACTCTCTCTCAATCTCCGACCATGTTGACTTCTTTTGACAGTCGTTCTTTCCACCCTCATGGTATTCTTCCTTCATTTCCAGTCCAGTTAGGTGGGAAGACAGTAGAGATGGATGCCGAGGTGGTTGATGTGCCCCTCGATTATAACATGTTACTAGGATGAAATTGGACTTATGCTATGAATGTCGTTGTATTGTCTGTCTTTTTCACTCTTTGTTTCCCTCACGACGGGAAGATCATGACGTTTGACTAGTTATCATTTGTGTATGCTAGCCCCAGTGCATATGTTGGACCGTCGATCCCCATGATCGACAATTCTCAGTCAGCAATTGAGAATATCATTGTCAGAATGTATTCATCCCTTATGGGTACCTTTGACTTCATGGCACTGATTCATCATGTTTATGCCATGTCCAATAGGCCCATTTCGTCAGAGAGGCCCATTCCTTTCCGCACTTCCTATTTTAACAATTCTTGGACCCTACCTTCCTTGACTGCGTCTTGTGAAGGTCAGTCACATGCTAGAATGGACATGCCACTATCGGCAGTGGAGATAGAGTATCAATCTATTCTTGACTCTTCCGCCAATCCCGATCCTATTACCTTGCCGACGGACGAGGAGGATTATGTTCTTAAGCCTGTGTGGGCCACTTCGTCATCTTGTTCACATGACTACCTCGATGATACTTTTCCCTTGGATGAAGCTATCATCGAGGCCATGAATGATTCTAAAAAAACTTGGGATGATATGCATCATCACTCTTATTGTCTCCCAGAGCTTGCTAGAATTGAACAAGATGACTTTCGATCTACTATGGGTGAGATAGTCGGTCACACCGTAGTTCCACTTGATACACATGACATTTATTATGAAGGAAATATGGAAAATATCTCTCCTACCATCACGATCAATATCTCTCGTACCCAAGATTGAAAATGTACAGATCGGTGCAGATTGTTTGCCAAAGGAAATCTTGATATACACCAAGTTCTTCAAGGAATTATGAGATGTATTTTCTTGGTCATATGAAGAGATGCTAGGGATCGACCCTTGAATTGTCAAGCATGAGATTAAAACTTACCTGGATGCTAAGCCTGTTCGACAACGTCTTAGAGTTGTTAATCCATGGAAGGCCTGTGCTATTAAGGAAGAGGTAGATAAACTTCTTAATGTTGGCTTTATCTACCTGGTTCCCTTAACTGAATGGGTATCCAATCATGTTCCTGTGAATAAGAAGCAAGGAACCATACGTGTATGCATGGAATTTCATGACTTGAACAAAGCTTGTCCGAAAGACAACTTCCCGACACCTTTCATCGATCAGATTCTCGACGAGTGTGCGGGAAGCGAAGTTTTTTATTTCATGGATGGATTTTCAGGTTATAACCAAATTCAAATTAAACCTGAGGATCAACATAAGATGAAATTTATTTGTCCTTGGGGAACTTTTTCATACCAGAAGATGCCTTTCGGGCTTAAAAATGCTAGAGCAACCTTCCAACATGTTATGAATTTCGCATTCCACGATATTAAGCATATAGTTGAAGCTTATCTTCATGATCTTGTTTCTCACTCTCGTAAGAGAGTGGATCACCCTAAGCACCTTTGGCTAGCTTTTGAAAGATTTCATCATTATAGAATCTGGTTGAACCCTCATGTTATCACTGAATTTCATCTACAAATGGTTACAGGAATACAACATCTCCAAACACCAATTAGTTCACCTGGAACCCCAAAATGCATCTCCAAAAGGCACAAACTATACAACTGGTTATAAAATTGGCATGCACAAAAACACTACAGGAAGTGCACACACATGTGCAGGCCAAAGAAGTAAAAAAAGCACACATGCGCCCGATGCACGATTGTGTACAATAAAATATGCACACTCTTGTGAATGAAGCATTTATGGTTCTTGTCGGCCCCTCACCCACTTCTAGTTCAAGTCCCAATTCGATTTGACCCTCAAATCCGAGCTGAATCCACATGGGGGGCTGGTCAAGGACCCAAGGGTGCCCTAAGGGCCCCTTGTTCACACTAAATACCGGTTGGATAATGCATCAAATATTTTCTATAAAAAGATGCCATGGGTGCACTATGAATTCAAGAATTTCATTGTGCTATTATGCTGCCTCTATTCTCCTTCAAGAAACCTCTTTTCTTCAAGGAGCATACTAGCAACATCTCATTAAGCTATTCACCTCAGCTCTTGAGGGAATAAGATTGGATTTCTTCACCGTTTCCTTTTCTAGTTTTCCATTTGTAAGAAGAGATCTCACATAGGGGACTCAAGAGCCCTCCCTAGGAGGAAGAGGGGATCCATAAGTCCCACTTTCTCTTTGGAGTTTTCCCACTAATACAATTTATCCATTGGTGGCATGATTATTGGTCATATTGATTGATTTTTGGTTCAAGTTTCCTCATACATTTTAGTTTTATTTCTTTAGTTATTTCTTTAATTGTTTCTAGCTTATTTGTTTGTTTATTTTATGTGATTGAGTCATTTGATTCATACACTAACTTATGTCCTATCTAGCAGACCCAATTGGACTTGCAAGTGTCCCTCTTTTTCTCATTCAAGTGGTGAAAAGGACACAACAGATTGGCGACCATACTAGGGACAAGGTATCAATTTCCTCCCTATTTGGGTTGTTTGAGCACTTATTTTTGACCTATTTGCCTTGCAGGGATCATCATCAGCCTAGCCCTACCTGCAAAGAGCTGAATTCAAAGATGGAAGAGGAGAATTTCGTTTAAAATTTTTCTCATGGATGCGTATCAGAATATGTGTGGGTTTTTCAGACCACAGATACGCACTTCGAGCATTGTGCACCCACAACGCTTCTGTTCTTTTTGCATTCTACGCACAATGCGCCAAAAAATCTTATGTTCTCTGTGCATTGTGCACCCACTGTGCCTCTGTCTGAACTGTGACCCACGCATTTGTCCAGAATTCCAACATTGTAAGAGTTTTTTGTGATGTTCTGAAAGCCCCTAGCCTTCAAAATATTGCTTCTATGTAATTTGTAAAATGCACCACACTTAGATTCCCTCTCCACACGAAGGGTTATTCAAAACATAGGCACTTAGGGGGTTAAAAAAGAACCATATTTCTCCTATTTTTTCTTTGATTTGCCACATGGATGGCTTGTTTTGATTGTAAAAGCTAAGTTAAAGATCATTTGATATCACATATATAAGAACTTGCATTGGGACCAGAAATCGAACTTCAATCATTGAGTATGCTCTTCTCTCACACCATAGAGCGATCTTGAGAATCAAAAAAATGATTGAGGGAAGATTTCATCTCCCTTAAAAAAAAATCTTTAGGAGAGGACAAAGCCCCCGTAGTGTTCCTCTTAGTTTCTTTTCAAAACATATTAAATTTGTAAGGGCCCATACATGCCCAAATGTTGCAAAGATAGGATAGTTTTGAAGCTACTTTCTTAGTTTACATCACTAGGGGAGTTTAAAGATTATTGTAATGGGCCCATACATGCCCACATGCTTACAATCTATGATATTTTTTTGAATCTTTCTTAGATTAAATCACATTAGGGAGTATAAAGGATTAGTAAAGACCCATATGTCCACAAGCTAGTTCTTTAGGGACTTTAAAATTCCGCAAGGTTGTACCAATGGCATCTAGTAAGATATGTAATCAGGAATTGTAAGGACCAAAGGAAGTCCACATGTTGCAAGGCGACACCCAACTTATTAAAAATTTGATACATTTGTTCACTTTCTCACACACAAAGTCACTACTCACTCACATAATTTCATCTGAAATTGTGGAGGTTAAAGTAGGTTTCCCCCAAAAGGGATTCTGAAACATCCCACTATTTCTTGAAGGAATTATCCACTCCCATTTAATTCAAACGAGATTGGTTCACACCGCCAATCTCTCAAAAAACCACATCTAAATTTTTTCTGAAAAATCACTAAGTTTTCCTCCACAGGAGGTGCCAAAATAATTTTTTTAGTCTAGGTAGGATCTCAGGGATAGGCATCTAAATAACTCCCCGTTATTTGGTTCTCACGTCTTCAAACATTAGAAGTTGACAAATAGGGAACTTTAAAATCGTCCAATTCAAGTGTTCCTACACCATAAGGTAGGAATATACCCGTGAAGGGTCGAAGTCCGAGGTCTGGTTGTTTTGTGCACCCCCCCCCCCTTGAGGCACCCACCTCTTGGAAGGGATCCATCCCATGACCCATTTATGAGGCTGAAAATCTAAATGTCTCACTTTGACTGAGGCACCTAGGGACAAAATTTTAGGACATCTACCCAGGTGGAAATTGTGGGCTGCAATTGCACCTTGATTAGATTTTGTGTGTCCATTGGGAAATATCACCAGCTCTTTCAGGATATGCACCCTCTACCCCTCATTATAACTGATTTTTTCATCCTTCACTAGTTCCTCTTCTGGTGGCTTCAGACCCCACTGTTGAGTGCAATTGGGAGGTCCAGTGCTATTTGAGAGGAAGGATGTTACGTATTTTTAAGACACGACCATTTGTTTTATTTGTTCTCCCACGTGGACAAAATACACTTACCCACACGTATGCTTCTTTTCAATTGATTTATGTATTATGCTCATTTGATTATATGCGATTGTGAGATATATTGTGAAGGTTCAAAGTTATACAAAGTCTTTTGTTCATTTAGTGCTCTCATCACCATTTGCACACATTCACTTTGCTAGTCAGACATCATAGGGGACCCACAGAATCCCCGTCGTTCCAGACACTTGCAAAATCTCCCTCCTATTTTAGGAGGAGTTCCTAGTCTTGCCAACTCACCGTCTCAACCCTCTCACACCCCTGTAAGTGCTACTATATTGGGATCATATTTACTTGGTTCCACTTTACTTGGGTCCAATTCCCAAGGCCAATTATCCACTAGCTCTCCTTTACAAGGAAGTGGGGGGCACACTTCTTCTCAAGGTGGAAGTACAACCCCATCAAACCCCCCTTAAGGCTCAGTTACACAACCTGCTCACACCATGGCTGGAACTAATCCTCCACCGCCACTCAACATGCCATATTTGGCCTTCCTCAACATACCTGATTTGAGTAAGCTCACGAATGACCCTATATTGCATGACCCCACATGGCCTCCTATGCCTACCAAACTACCTTCAGACATTCCCAAGTTTGAAGGAAAGGCAGGGGAATATCCCTCCAATCATATCATGACTTTCCACTTATGGTTCTCTTCAAACAACATCATGGACGACTCCATCCGTTTAAGGTTATTTCAGCGCACACTCATTGGTCCATCAGCCAAATGGTACATGGATGAAAAATAAGGGTCCCATGTGACTTTTGAATCATTGGCCAAAACATTTTTGACCTTCTTTCAATTGCCAATTCATCATGAAAATGGTCTCGAACTGCTCTTTGATTTTAAACAAACCTCAGCCACACATATCGCTGACCACATTCATGAATTTCGTCGACGATGTAGTTTGTGAAAAGAAGAAACCACTAAAGAATAATGCCTCAATTGGTTTCTCAGATCACTCATCCCTCTCCTTGCCAAAGATGTGGACTCCACCTTCCCACAAACTGAAGAATTATCCATCATAAGGGATCAACAATATGACCTCATTTATGCACAGTCAGGATACTTATACATAGTACCACCTGATTCCCTGAGACTCGTACCATTTGGCTAGGAAAAACCTGGGATGCCTCACTCAACAGATGGATTGATTGGTACCACAACACACCACAATACGTACACCCAACCACCACCTATGTATGGTACACCTCAATATCCATCGATATATGGAGGACCCCCTTATTATCCCCCTCCCCCTTATCAACAACCATACCTTGTTGCCTTTCCTCCAACCATAAGTGGATCCTCATCAGCACCCATTATGCGCCTTATTGTTCAACCAAGTTATGGTACCCCCTCTACCTCATATTACACCCTGAGAACTAGTGAAAGTGCTATGCCTTCCTATATACCCTACGGATCATTGCCACACAATAATTTGTATTTTCCCTTTTCTGGTCCTCCACAACCCATTGTGCCTCCACAATGACAACCACATGCTGGGGTTAACTTTGTTCAACCCTCTCCCATTCATCAATTTCAAAATTTTGAACAATTGAATACGAAAAATCCATCCCATCAGCCGAATAATTCCAAAAAGAAAGGAAAAAAACCGAAACAATAATAACCCAGGACCAAGGGGAAATAACCCCCAACACAACCAACCTGTTGGGGGAAACCAAAACTAGGGTAAATAGAACCCCCAAGGGGAAAATAAAAACAAATTCCAAGGGAGGAACAACAATAATATTCAGACAAACTTCCCTTGTGCTCGTTGCGGTGAGCATGGTCATTATACTCACCATTGCCCCCAAATTGTTGACTTCAAATAGATGAAAGATTCCATGAACTCACCACATCCTCCAGTGTCGCCTGCCCCTCAGCAGGCTCCACAATAGTATGTGAAACAACCGCCCCCAGATGTGTTGCAAAATCCCATTCCACACCAAGGTGTGATGAATACCCAACAAGAGATCCATCATGCCCCACCACAAATGGGACAGTATCAACTCACTAGAAATCCAACATATCACAATATCCTCCTCACTAGCAAAGAAGAAATTCTTCTACAAACGCACAATCATCAATACATCACACCCCCTGAAGCTACTCCCACCACTTCAGAAGAATATCTAGCTACAACTGGACAACCCTAGATGATTCCATGCCCTAACACTGAACCCCCCATTTGTATTCCTCGCATCCCATTACGATGTAATTTCAATAACCCTCAGGCTAGGGTAGCACACAATTACAGTCTAGTCAATGACTTGGCACAATCACCTGCAACCATGTTGGTATTGGAGGTCCTCCAACCCTGTCCCACTCAACAAAAATCCTTACTTTTTGCCTTGGGGGTCATCGACCCTGCTGATACTAGACTCATCACATTTGATATAGATTGTGGGGAACCTCGCCTCCCCACTTTGGTAGCTTTTCAGATACCATTTAAAATTATAAACATCATGGTTCATCAATGTATCATTGATGAAGGTGCATCCACATGCATCATGTCCAAAATTGTGTGGCAGAAACTGGGCTCCCCTTAGCTATTACCATCTACGATCATTTTGAGAGCTTATGATGGACGACCATCCTCTCCTGAAGGGCTCTTCCAAAATTTCCTCGTTGAACTTGGGGGAAATACTATCCTTATCTACATTGAGGTTATCGATGCCCCTATTTATTACAACATCTTGTTTGGGCATAGCTACATGTGCGCTATGAAGGCAGTGACAATTCTATGTTTTGAATGATGATGTTCCCCCACAACGGGAAAATCATCACCATCAACCAAGTTTCACATTACAAGCCTAACCACTCCCCCAACATCGATAACATCTTACCTCTTGTCCACACTAGATCCAATGCATACCCACTCGTAGAGATGGGCCCCAAAATTTTCAAAGACCCATCCTTGCTGGGGGCATACCATGGAGCACCACCACTCATACACCCCTCAGCACAAGTGTGTGTCATATCTTCCAATGGATCTAAAACTGGAGATACCATTCCTCCCACAGAGGCTTCTCCACTCCTTGATGTCCCACTAGTGGACGAAAACCTACCTCAGTAATCCCCTGAGAACCCTATGACCCCAACTATTCTTTATTTCACCCTCCCCCAGGGTCAAATCCTAGTTTGGGAGACAATCCCCCAGGCCATTACTCAAATCTTCTTCTTCTACTACCCACCGGGAGTACAAGATTTCTAGGTAGCTGCAACGTTTACCCTTCCCAACATGGTGCTTGCCATTCCGGTATGGTATCTACACCCACCTGCGATGGTTCCTCAACCATCCCTCCCTCCCTAATCTGAGGGAATCTTGATGCAGATCCCAGTACTAACCTCAATCACAGCACCCTCACCTGCCATCCCCTCCACTATAGTTGGGGGCATATGGAAGAAGAAAGATCCCACAGCTCCACTTTCTCCCATAGTTCAACCTCCTTGCACACTTTGTGAGAGAGAGGGACACTCCACAAATAGATGTCCTTCCCTCCCCGAGTGACGTAATCTGATCCAACTCCCTCGAACGACCACATCGCTCATCACTTCACCAAGCACACGTAGTACTACCACATCCTCCCTGGCTACATGCAACAAAGGGTTGCGAACCAAATTCACATGTGCCATCTATTTAGATTATGGCCACTACACTCACCATTGCCATGCATTACCTCAGTTTCAGCAGACACTAATGATAGTACGCTAAATATTTTAGTTAGACCCCTCTCCACCCATTTCATTGGGTACCCACATCACCAACATCCATAATGTCACAACCTCAGTCAACAAATGGATGAGGTGCTCTTGCTCTCTTTGTGAATCACTTGATCATTTCATGTACCAGTGACCTACAATAATTGAATATAGGCATCACCAAATGGCCCTTATTCAAAATCCTTCAACTACCCCACTTCCTATGATGCAAGTGATTCCCCCCATTCCTTCTCCAGATATTGTTCACATCAACTCCCCTGAACATGAGTCACTTCCTATCCCTCCATGGTTCAAGGATAGATTTTTAGAGGATTTTCCCCTAAATCCTCCCAATTCTCTAGTTCATCTCCCTGAGGAAATATTACCCCCAACCATAGTCTACAACCCACAGTATCTCGGCATCTAGTTTATGTCAAGTACGCCATCACACCATAGTTGTGATACACCCTCTACGTCTTCACCACCTGAAGGAAATCACATGGTGATAGTCACCAATATTACTTCCCCGGATCCCCTATATTCTCGCATTTTTCATCGCAACAAAGATATCCTAGAGGAACTAACTACACCTGATTTCCCATGGAACGCGCTCCATCATAGAGCATTCTTTCTCTCACAATAATCCTTTGACCCTCCTATCCAAGCCTCCATATGTTCAATAGAAACCAAGGATTTTATTCCATATGGGCATATAGACATGTTCAACAACCCTATCCCTTCCCTTGATGATTTTGATGAAGGAAACATGGCCAACATTTCCCCCACTGTCAAAATTGACACTTCCGTCAAACCATGAATCATAGAAGAAATCACCATTGGCGTCGAATGCTCCCCTGAGGAACTCAAAACTTACAAAGCTCTCTTTTAGGAATACCGGGATATTTTTTCTTGGTCATATACAGAGATGCCCAACCTCAATCCTTCTATCGTCAAACATCGCATTGACACATGGCCAGATGTCACCCCTGTACATCAAAAGCAGCGCCCATTGCACCCATTCAAAGCAGCGACTATCAAAGCCGAAATTGACAAACTACACGCTACAGGTTTTATATACCCCATTGTATACAGGTCATGGGTTTCCAATCCTGTCCCTGTTAACAAAACATAGGGCACTATTCATGTTTTCACTAGAATTCGCGATCTCAACCATGCTTGTCCCAAAGACAACTTCCCTATCCCTTTCATCAACCAAATTACCAATGACTGTGCAGGTCATGAGGCTCTGTCCTCCATGGATGGTTTCTCTAGCTACAATCAAAGCCAAATCCATCCAATAGATCAGTATAAAATGACATTTACCACCCCATGGGGTACTTTTGCTTATCGTTTCATGCCTTTTGGACTCAATAACGTAGGTGCAACATTCCAGTGGGCCATGAATTATGTTTTCCATGATCTCGCTTGCATCATCCTCGCTTAGTTGGATGAGTTCACTGCTCAATCCAAGAAACAAACTCAACATCTAGATGACTTATGAGTTGTCTTTCAACGGTGTCATCAATACAATATTCGCTTGAATACCCTCACGTGTGTATTTTGCATCACTGTCGGATGCCTCCTTGGGTTGATCGTTTCCCAACACGGCATCACTGTGGACCCCCTCAAGGTCCAAGCTATCACAAAAATTCCAACACCTATGAATTTGCACCAACTATAGAGCCTATAAAGAAAAGCCAACTTTTTACGATGCTTTGTCCCAGATTACGCCACTCACGCGCATGGTTTCCTTCACTTACTATGTCATGATATCCCATTTCGATGGGATGAACATGCCCAAACCACTTTTGATGATTTAAAAGAGGCACTCTCCAACGTCCCTTTGATTAGTCCTCCTGACTATGATCGCGATTACATCCTCTACTTGTCGGCATCAACTGTCTCAGTAGAAGGAGTTATCGTTCAACTAGGGGATGATGGTCGCGAGCATGTTATTTACTACATTAGTAAAAACCTTTCAGGACCACCCCTTAAATACAATCACAAGGAAAAGCTTGCCCTCGCATTTGTCCTCGCAGTCTAGAAACTGTGTCATTATATCTTGCTCTGCACTACCAAAGTCATGGAAGATTCCAACCCCATGCAGTACTTTCTTAGTCGAAGGCAAATTAATGGTAAATTTTCTCAATGGATCATCATCCTTTAGGAATAGGACCTAGAGTTTTACACTCCCAAAAGAATGAAAGCACTTGTTCTTGCTGAAATCATCACAATGTTTTCCTCAGACACTACAAGTTTCCCAGTCAATACGAACTTTCCCAATGAAAACCTCTTCTACATCCCCTCAGATGACCCCTGGTATGGTGACCTCCTTGTCTACCTTTGAACACATAAATTTGGGTCTCATATCTCTCTAGATGATCATCAACACATTCGCCATTAGGCCCCTTGATACCTTCTTATCGATGACATTTTGTATCGACGTGGGGTTGACACCATACTCCATCAATGTTTGACCATCGACGAAGCAGACAGAGTCTTAAACGACTGCCATAGTGGTTCTTGCGGTGACCACCTCTCAGGGATGTCCACCACCCCAAAAATCATTTGATTTAGCTACTTCTGGCCCACATTGTTTCATGACTACATCCATATTGTCAATCGATGCGACAAATGCCAGCTTTATGCAAACAAAGCCCAAGCACCACCCGCTCTTCTACATACAGTCATCACTATCGACCCCTTCTGCAAATGGGGCATAGACTTCATGACTTGCAATCCTCCATATAGAAATGGACACAAATACATTGTCATGGCAGTAGATTACTTTAAAAAATGGGACGAAGCCATGCCTACCTTCAATAACACCGTTGATACCGCAATGTGTTTTTTCTTCAAACACGTCATTACCCGCTTCAGATTCCCACTACAATTAGTCTCTGATAATGGTAAACACTTTGAGAATGAGATCTCCATCAAAATATCCTCAAGGTTAGGCTTCTCCCATGAGTTCACCTCACCATATTATTCGCAGTCCAATGGACAAGTTGAGGTTGTTAACAAAGTCCTCAAAACCATGTTGCAATGCACTGTCAACAAACATGAGACCAACTAGCATCATATGTTGTTCTCAACATTATGAGCATATCACACAGAAGTCAAAACTACCACTATTTTTACACCCTTTCATCTCGTTCATGGGATTGAAGCCACCCTCCCCATCGAGTGAGAAATTCCCACATTGCGCACATCCATCGAGCTATTACCTAACACTGCTCCAATGGAGCAGCGCTTACTGAACTTAGAGTCGCTGGATGAATATCGTTGGTATTCCTTACAGAACAATGAGGCAGCTAAAAAATAGTCAAGGCTACCTTTGACCGCCATGTCAACCTTCACTCCTTTAATGAAGGAGATCTTTTCCTTGCCTACAATATCGCTCACAATACTCTCGGTCATGGGAAATTAGAGTCATTATGGCATGGACCCTACATCATCCAACACTACCTCACTAAAGAAGCCTACATCCTGACCTCTCCAGAAGGATATCCTATAAAAAAACCCGTCAATGGGTTGTACTTAAAGAAGTTTTACGCCTGAGTGTAGTCATTCTACTCTAGGCTTTTATTTGTAGAGTTTTTAGTCTTCTTTTGTTCCCTCCATGCCTTATGTATGATATACCATTCGTGTTATTGAAAGATGCATCCTCCATCGGCCTACCACATCGGTTACAATGATGGAGCTAGCCGATGGACACAGAATCTCGCTTTGGCTGCTTGGGCCCTCTATACCCCCTCATATGAACTGCTCCACTCAAGAGGAATATGTTTGGGCTTGGAAACCAAAAAAAAGCAAAATACACAATTGTCATTGGCCTCCTCACTGAGTCCAATCACCACCACATTTGTCACCTTAGCATCTTATTATATTCCCACCTTATCGTCCTGTAGCTCAACAATGTGTACAGTGTCCACGATCCTTGCCTCTTTCGCAAATACCTACAAGTTAGACTCTTATCTCAAAATTTTGATTCGATTACATTTACACATATTCCAAGATAATTCAATCAAATAGAATATAATATGGCTAACCTAGTGTTAGATTGGCATATATCACATCAAGACATCATCACACATACATAAATGATCAAAAGTCTGTCACAGCATATAAGTCAAGCATTATAAAAAGAATCACAAAATTATAATCACATGTGAACATCACAGAGATCATAAACATGTATATATATATTTATATATATATATATATATATATATATAGCAATCAATGTATCATCAATGTTTACAAAATGGTACAAAATGTATGACACCCATAGGCAAGTGAGCCCCCCTCACCCCTATAGGTACAAAATAGGTGTCACACTACCCTATATACAAAATGGGCTCGCAAGCCTATATAAATACAAAAATAGTACAACATAGCACTCATGGTTCCTCCAGAGTGCCACCACCAAGTCCTCTATTTGTAGGAGGTGTCCCCCCAGCTAGGGGTCCTCCTGGTCCAGGGGGAAGTCGTCTAGTCATCATTTCCCCCGCTATAGCTGCTCTGCGGATCAGAGTCCACAAATCGGCAGGGCCACCCACACACTACTCCAAGAATCTATTGTCCTGGATGTGGGAATACATACCCTTAGGCACGCCCTATAATACCACTTCCAATCAACAGAGAAAATCCTCTAAATCCCCTCCAGCCTCTCCCTGAGGAGCATGTGATGGAACTTCACCGGGGTCGTCAAATCTGTGTCTCCTTCCATCTCTCACATCATCGGCTGGCCTCACACCAGCCTCATCCCTCCGACGTATCTCTCCCACCCGCAGCTCTCCCCACGACAGTCTCACTAGCCCCTGACGAATCGACTCTCTAACCAACTCCACCTCTCAGCCTTGCAGCTCTACATCTACACATACAACAAACAAATGATAGCAACAACATTCATCCATACATAAAACATATGCTATACTATCAAAATAAAAAAACATAAAGTACACCAACATACCTCTATGGTCCCAATCCTCTCCAGGAGGTAAAACCATATATGGGTCCTGCTGGAAGTCCATTACACCATATGGGAACTGCAGTGTGATCTGTAGCATATGGAACCACACACGTGCCATGTAGGCCATAAAATAATGGCCACCCTCACCACCTCCATGTCATACCAAAATCGATGCCTACTACATCATTCGTGGCTCTCGTGCATCATCCACTGGCAACAACACTCTAGGGTGCAACATGGACACCCTCTCCAAAAACCACACCACCAAGATCAACCCAAAGGCAAACTCACTAGAGTTAGCGACCCGGCAACGATTAAGCGGCCCCATCATCTTGGCGTGCAACATCAAGCCCCACGCAAAAAAATCTCCACCCAATGCTCTCTACATAATCCTTAGCTAACCACCATTGATCCTTTAAGTCATTAAGGATCCGTAGATACTCACAATAATCATTGCAATGCAATGATGCACAAGTGCATACATCGTCTCAATCCGCATGATCAAACCTGACATAAAGTTCGGCCCTGAACAGTACCTCCGCGCCAAGTCTTCCAAGTGTACATCCCCTGGCAACTGGGGATCAGTAGGTAGGGCCCTCCCCCGAAAAGGGAGCTCAATCAAGAAATATACATCCTCCATCATAGAGAATGTCAGTTGTTCCCCCTGTACAATGAAGCACTACAACTCAGTACTCCACATAAAAATTAGATACTGCTACAGGTACTCCTGTGCCCGTACCAGTGAGCAGTCAAAGAAATTTACCTGCCCACAGGCTTCCAAAGGTCCCCGAACACCCCACTCATCTCTCACTGCCTCCCTGAGTCCCTCCCAGTCCCTCTCCCTCCAATGGACTCGCATCCGGAACTGATCACCTGCATTCACACAAACAACACTTGATCAATCATCACTATTCATAAACAAAAACTTCAAAAATACAAGTTTTTTCAAAACCCCCCAGCTTTGCCTCATGTGCGCGGCTGTCACCCCCCACAGGCGTGCACATATACTTAACTATTCTTCGCACAGTTATGCATCAATGCGCAGATGTCGAAGAAACAAATGCGCATCTTTTGCACCCATAGGGGTGCATTCATGCACACTTGTTCACTACACAATTGTGCATTGGTGCGCAGTTGTACTTTGAATAGGCGTGCATCAAATGCACACTTTTTTTCCTCAACCATCAACCCCCCATGCATGGTTGTATTTAACACAACCACACACCTCAACGCGGGTATCCTTCGATCACCTATGCATTTGGGGGTCCACCCTTACAAAAACCCTTAGTAGGACCATCCGTACGACCCTGCCCAAAAAAGAAACCCTAACTACTATGTAGGAGGATGAGACCACTAACCTGGCTCTCAGAAATCCTGGATCGGTCGGCTCAAACTCCCATAATCTCCCAATCTCCTCTCAAATTCTCTCGTCAACTCACTATGGTAGCAGGTACAAATGAGGTGGTATTGTGGGCCCCACAGCTATATATAGTCCCTTTTTCCAAACTTCCATGCTCAATTACAGGAGCTCAAAGCATCCGTTTTCTTATTTTTCTTCATGCACGAGATTAGGATCCCACCATCTACACAGTCACATTCCCCAGGTCACCATCCATACTCAGCCTCGGGATAGCCTTTTTCTCACATCACGCCCAGGTACGCATGCTCATGTTCAAAATTATCAAATAGTTGTTATATGTTCTTTATCTTCAGATATTGTTCACGTCGGGTATTTGGTTTTCAAGTGTGTAGGTACTTGGTCATCACAAACCAGCGCAGCCCCTTCAAGTATATGATCGACACTGGCATGTAATCATTCCCTCTGAATACCAATTTCATCTCCCAATCACACCCTCCGACATTTTCCTATAGGATCCTCACATCCGGATCTGCAGTGCTATCACCTCCGCTGCAATTTGGTACTGTCACCCAGTAGCACTCTCCCCCACATGATTTGTCCCATTCATAGTCCCCCTTAGCACTTTCAAACTCATGCTGCTTTCACCTCCTAGGGATGGGAGTCCCGATAGTCTTACGCATTTCCTAGAATTAGCCACATACTCCTTTTCCTCATTTTTGCTAGCTTTCTCAATGGACTTCCAGGATATCTCATCACGATTATACTTTGACTACACCCCCACAGTATCATTAACCCTCCATTTCATCCACAATCAGTTTTCCCATTTACAGACTGTCTTCCATTCATCTACCTCATATAGAAACCCACCCATGGGGCCCCCACCCTTCACCAATTCTCCACGCAACTTGCACCCTCACAAGCCAAGCCATCTTGCACTAGGGCACCCATTTCTGTATCTATACACTCATCCCAACTTATTTGTTATTCATTTGGTAATTGTAAAAATCCTTTTGTTTCGAACATTTACATAGATTTTTGTCACCCTTGGCGACCTTCTTTTTTCCAGCAAAGCAACCCATGTCGCCCTTGGTTGGGGCATTCCTTACCTTCTACTCTTGTTGACATCGTCCATAAACCCCGAGCATCCCATAGTCCATGTACCTCTGATCTCTGTGTTTGTCCACTTTGTCATGCCTCTGGCACAATTTAACCCACGTCTAGTCATCCCCCTGACTTTAGATCCAGTTTCACAGTTGTTGCCACTCATACTTCACATATATCCCCAACCAAGGGAAGTCTTGAGTATCACCTCATATTGACTTTGTCCATGTTCCTTATCAGTTCCTAATCTCATCCAGTGTATTTCATTAAGCCATTTTTCTTCTTGGAGTCACGTCTCCCTTTTTTTCGACATCAAAACAGTTTCCAGAAGGGTAACAATATCTTGACTCTCATTACCTTTACAATGAATAGTCTCGGACAACACAGAGAGAACCATCATTTCTCTCCGATGTCATTTACCCCCTTAACATTCAACCTCAACACAATCTCATGTTATGTTGGGTCTTACTTTGAGACTATTTCATTTGTTTTATACTAGCCGAAGACCTCTGAATTTGTTGGGCCATCAATGCCTACGAGTCATTGACACTTCTTACAGGTATCATCGACTCTTTTCAGAATATGATTCACCATTTGAATTTTCATATGCCATTATCAAACCACCCTAAAGGGCACTACAATTATCTACATCAACATACAACTTCAGTTACTATCTTATATATTTGAGCTACATGACACGAGTATTGGGCATGCCCGCCTCATTTTTATACAAACTTTATTTTTCTACCTAGAGAAAGGTTTGGTCCCATAGTTTCCCCTCTCCCTCCGACATATCACTCTTACAGTTCCTCTCAGCACTCTTTCTTACGATGTTACTCTTAGTAGAAGAAACATTGATGTATTTCAGCTATACGTATGCTCCTAACCTCACACATCAGGGGGCATCTATTATCACTGAAATTTCATCCACAAATGGTTACAGGAATAAAACATCTCCAAACATCTATTAGTTCACCTGCAACCCCAAAATGCATCTCCAAAAGTCTCAAACTATACAACTTGTTATAAAATTGACATGCGCAAAAACACTACAGGAAGCGCATGCACGTGCGCAGGCCAAAGAAGCCAAAAAAGCACACATGCGCCCGATGCGTGACTTGTAAAATAAAATCCACACACTCCTATCAACAGTGCATTTATGGTTCTTTTTGGCCCCTCACCCACTTCTGGTTCAACTCCCAATTCGATTTGACCCTCAAATCCGAGCTGAATCCGCATGGGGGGTTAGTCAAGGACCCAATGGTGCCCTAAAGGGCCCCTTTTTCACACTAAAGACTGGTTGGATAATTCCTCAAAGATTTGATATAAAAAGAGGCCATGGGTGCACTATGAATTCAAGAATCTCATTGTATTGTTATGTTGCCTCTATTCTCCTTCAAGAAATCTCTTTTCTTCAAGGAGCATACTAGCAACATCTCATTAAGCTATTCACCTCACCTCTTGAGGGAATAATATTAGATTTCTTCACCATTTATTTTTCTTGTTTGCCATTTGTAAGAAGAGATATCACATAGGGGACTCAAGATCCCTCCCTAGGAGGAAGAGGGGAACCATAGGTCTCCTTTATATTTGGTATTTTCCCACTAATACAACTTATCCATTGGTGGCATGATTATTGGTCATATTGATTGATTTTTGGTTTAAGTTTCCTCAAGCATTTTAGTTTCATTTCTTTAGTTATCTCTTTAATTGTTTCTAAGTTAGTTGTTTGTTTATTTCATGTGATTGATTCATTTGATTCATACACTAACTTATGTCCTATCTAGCAAACCCAACTGGACTTGTAAGTGTCCCGCTTTTTCTCATTCAAGTGGCGAAAAGGACACAACACCTCATAAATGAATATTTTGCATTAGGTTTGGACGTCTTCTAGGATTTTTAGTCTCTGAGACTGGGATCATGGTAGATTTGTTAAAGGTTAAGGCAATACTTCGATTTCCTCCCCCCCACACTATTCAAAAACTTTAAGGTTTACAAGGGAAAGATAACTTTTTACGTCGGTTTATAGTAAATTATGTCAATATTACTAAGGGTTCCATGTGTCTTTTGAAGAAGGAAAACCCTTTTATTTGCGATAAGTGGGCCCAGGAATCCTTCAATTCTTTGAAGAAATCCTTGGTATCGATGCCTCTCCTGAAGTCTCCTGACTACAGTAGGGATTACTTGTTTTATGTCGTCGCATCCAAAGAGACGATTGGTATGGTTTTGGTTTAGGAGGATGATGAGCTCTGAGAGCATGTCATCTACTACCTTAGTTGAAACTTAGTCGTTCCTGAGCTCAAATATTCTCACATTGAAAAGATAGCTTTGAATTCTTTCCATGCAGTCCAACGATTACGCCATTATATATTTCTTTGAAAAACTACCGTGGTTGTTGATGTCAATCCATTTCAATACGTCCTCACCAGGCGTATCATAGGGGGAAAATACAATAAATGGATTGTCATTTTATAAGAATTTGATCTCGATTTCACTTCTACGAAATCCAAGAAATTGCTAGTCTTTGTAGAGTTAATATCTGACTTCCCATGATTGGACGAGGATGCTATTCATGTTGATTCTTTCGTGGATGAACACATTTTCCTAGTCTCKTCATCTAACTCATGGTATGGATACTTTGTTCTCTATCTTCAAACTTTGAAGTTCCCTCAGCATCTCTCGTGAGATGACTAACAATGTATATGATGCCAAGCTAAGAATTAACTTATCATYAGTGACACTCTGTATCGTTGAGGAATATACAATATCCTATGTCATTGTTTAACTCACGAAGAAGCCGAGTCAGTTCTAAATGATTTCCATGGTGGGGCTTGTGGTGGTCATCTATCTAGGCTTGTGACAACCCAGAAAATTTTGTGATATAGTTATTTATGGTTTTCTATCTTTAAATATTGTGTTGAAGAGGTTAAGAAGTGTCACCCATGTTTGGTGTTCGCCTGAAAAATCCGCTCGCATCTAGCCCCTCTCCATCTAGTCATTACCATCGGTCCCTTCACCAAGTGGGGGGTGGACATTATGGATTGAAACACAACTTTGGTTGGGGGGGATAAACAAATTATCATGGTCATAGACTACTTTACTAAGTGGTTTTAGGCCATGCCTTCAATTAAATCCGATGGGAATACTGTCTCCTTCTTCGTATTCAATCAAATTATCGCCAGGTTCGGTATCCCGAGTGAGATTTTCACTGATCATGGCAGTCACTTTCAGAATGTAATGATGGAAGAGATAGAATCCAAGATAGGGTTTAAGCATGTCCATTATTTACCTTAATACCCCCAGGAAAATGGACAAGTAGAGGTCGTTAACAAGTCTCTCAAGACCATTTTGCAAAAAACTGCTAGCCAAAACAAATCTGATTGGCATATTATGCTATATCTCGCACTCTGGGCATACCAAACCTTGATAAATACTGCCACTAGATTTTATCCTTTCCAGTTAGTACATGGTGTGGAGTCGATATTACCTATTGGATGTGAAATCCCTTCTCTTAGATTGGTTGTCACGCTCCTCCCTGACACTCTTGATCTCAAGCGATGCCTCGTACACCTAGAGAGCCTTGAAAAGTAGTGTCGAGACACCTCTATGACTATCAAAGTGAATAAAAGACATGTCAAGGTCCAATACAATAAGTTTTTCTATCCTCAGTCTTACACTGAGGGTGACTTCATCCTTTTATATGATCAATCCAAAGAACCGTTGGGGGCAGGAAAGTTCAAACCCATGTTGCACGGTCCCTATATTGTGCGACATGTAAATTAGAAAAAGGAGCCTATGAATTAGAATATTATGAAGGGAACATGTTGGTCAAGCCTAGGAATGGGCTCTACTTGAAAATATATTACGTTTGAGACCCAAGCTTGGGTGTAACTCTTTGTATACTAATGTAATTTATTGTATATTTATTTTCCCTTTATCTTTTTTCTTCATCTTGCTTATCGATTTTTCCCTTGGTTGGCAGATGTCAACGAAGTCTTTGGTCTACTTAGGATTCGCAGATGGAGCCAGTCATCATACATGGAACTTGGCTTCCACCACTTGGGTGGTTTACTAACCTGAGGGTATACTGGTGTCTTCAGGTGGTGTATGCCTAAGGCCATCCATGAATAATGTGGCCGAATATAGCGTCATTATACAACTTTTGTGCGATGCCATTTCACATGGTATTTGCTCTTTGGAGGTTCACCTGGATTCCCAGTTAGTAGTATGTCAGTTGAACGACAGTTTGTGCACGACCCTACATTACTCTGACGATTACTACGGGTACGCCTTTTAGAACGACAGTTTGATTTTATTACTTATCATCACATACCTAGGAGTTCTAATTATGTATCTGATGCTTATGCTAATTTCATTTTAGATTGGCATTTGTCACATAGCTAAAGAAAAAAAAAAATTCTCATCAATGTACACATTGTAATATAAGTAAAGTCGAAGAACCATGTTTATATATATTTCAAAAGAAAATATGATGTTTATAGTACAAAATTGGGGCCAACACCCTCAATACACATATACAGTTGATAATAAAAAAATCCATGACATCTACGCCTGTGGCGCTAGATGTGTGTCATGATAACAAACTACGCTGTTTGCGAGATGTAGAAAGATTCGTACCCAAGCTCTGGGCACACAAACCACCTGTCGTTGCATGGCCTCCGATATATCCTCTACCTGAACCATCTGAATCCTATGTGTCAAAAGAGACAGGTTTCCCTGCACGTTTTGAAGGACTCTCTCTGACTTTCCTCTCACCACCTCATCTCCCCGGTGCCTCCGACAATGTCATGGAAATCCTTTCGGTCATCGGGGACCTATGTCTACATCACACACGTGTCTAGTTAGTACTTAAACATCATCCAATTTTTATTTTTATTTTCTATACAAAAATACAAAAAAATGAAATATTTAAAAACTTTGACATACCTATGTCCTCGTAGGTGGTTCCTGGTGGAAATGGCATGTCAGGGTCCCCTCTGAAGTCGATCCCTGCATAGGGGTAGTCATCCAGATCAATGAACTGTTGTCTTCACCAGTTAAATAAATCATTGTTGTAGGGTGTGGGAACCCTACCTCCCCCCTGTCATCTCATAACCTCGGTCCACCGTGCCATGGCTAGACCATGATGTCCTCTAGGAATGATATCAACTCTAGGTCCCAAACCTGGAACCCACTCAAAGAAAAAGCCACACAAGATGGATTCAAGCCCGAAGTTCGTATTTTCACCTTGTTTGCATTTTTTCAAATAGCTCTTCATATGAGCTAGTAGCGAGGTGCACCAATCGTACACTGTGGGTCTCAAATACTCTACGGAGTAGAACATGAGCGGCCTCAATTACTGGTGAAATGAATTTGATCCTATGATCCATGTCAAAACAAGGACAACAATATTGAGTCTTAGATTTCTTATCGCTCGGATGGGGAGTTGACTCCTAACCTTCTCGGTCCATGCTATATTGTGAGCGTTTATGTACTCTTCTATATTCATACCGCTCCTAGCTCCCTGGGCATTGAGGTTCACCACCTCACCCCAATGTGACAACCCTGTCAAGAAATATATATCCTTGACATCAATCCTTAATGGTTACCCTTAAAGGTTGAAGCTCTCACTGTTTGGATCCCAGTAATCCACAAGCAACTGTAGCAACCTCACTTGGGCCCTAATCCCTTTGAGTTCCCAAAACTTGTACAACCCTCATTTTTTTAAGGCCATTTGGGCCACCAGATCTCTTTCCACAACAACATCTACCTCTTCATGTTCCCTTTCCCTTCATTCTAGCACCAACCTGCTAGAGAAACATCACTTTTTGAGTTAGCAACCATCAAAAAAATTGTTTACAGACATATAGGCGGGCTGCAACATTCACAGTTGTGTATAGGGTTAAGTATACGTGGTTTTTCTTTTACATAGCCACGTATAACCTTGCGTATATGCGACCTGATGAATGGTAGCCCGCGTACACCTAAATCTCTAAGTTTCACCTTAAATAACTTGAAATTTGAAACATAAATAAAAAATGTAATCCACTAGAAAGGAAGAGGAGGGGAAGAGGAATTCTCTGGTCCAGGTGGTCATTGATTCCATCACTCGACGCTCCTGCAATCACCATTTGAAGATTAGAGGTAATTTGGTCCAAAATTCACTATTTGGGTTAAAAAGTCAAATGACATAGTAAAATTTGGTTTTTGTTACTATTTATAGCAATTTTTACCCACTTTACATAGTTTTGGATCGTATTTTCGCCTAATGGACTAATATAGCAGTGAATTGAGATGGTTTTTGTAGTTTTTGCAAGGGATTCTTGCGGTTTTTAGCGTTTTCTTGACCGTTCATAACTACAGACATGTATTTTCGCTACCCATCATATAGGATAGGTATCCATTCCATCATGCACACTTGCATTGTCCTATAACTGTCACTCATATGTCTTTGGTACGAACCCAGTTTTTAGTGACGTAGAACCCTCCATCTATTACAAGACATGTTGTTATCAAATGGTAGAGACTTACCAAACATGGGTACCCTAGTTAGATCCTGTACTCCATTTGGTGCCCATGCAGAGATTTTTTCCATAGGACTGGGAGTCCCTTATAGCCAATACATGAATTTATGTTGAGCCTCATTTCTCACTCATAAACATGTTGACCTATACCTAGAGGACTCCCAGTCGAGTTTGATTTAATCTCTTTTCCAACTCGTTTTCAAAAAGTGAAAAGCTTGTCAAGTGAACTTGTCTCTTTCACATCATAAATTGGATTTGAAAGGACTTATATTTGGTACAATTTTATCCTTTTTTCATACTAAGTAGACTAAGATTGTGAAAAATGACATTTTTTGGCATTAAGTTGTGATTGCATCTCATGCCCTTGCTTGTAGTATTGAGCCTATGGCCGATTCTTGCTTTACGTTATAAACCATTTTCCTCAACAATTTTTCATCCTCAACCAAGCAGAGCCTCGTTTATATCCTTTGAAACTTGACACCCTATATCCAAGAGGGAACATTCCCCCGAGTGTCCATCTCCTGCATGCACCTCTTTGCATTGAGCATAGGTATGTTCCACTGCTGGAACTAGTTTTTCTTACTTGTGACACTTGTTTCCTCCTCTATATCATAACATTCATTTGACTATGAAAAAACAAAAAAATATGGATGGGAAGGGAGTATTAACTTATATTGGCAGCAATTGTGTCACCTTTGAATAGAGCACAAAGTTATTGAGTCCACTTGTCATCATAATTTTGGGTTTAGCATGGCCTTAGGAAGTTGAGCTCATTATAGAGATTTTACTCCCCTGACTGGTTACTCTTCCAGTCTCTATCGAGAGTTTGATTGATGCCTCCTGCATCTCATGGTTTCATCATTAAGTCTATGTCGCCAGAGTCTTCCATATGTCTCATTCTCTTGTTCAAAGGATGTCTATCAATCTGTGTCAGCCATTCCTCAGAAATCTTGACTTTTAATGTTAGTTATACCCTCAGCACGTCTCAGAATCACATGAAGTTGTAGTCCTATTACTCACCCTGGTCCTACTTTCCTCATTGGTAGGTAAACTTGAACCCAATAGTCAACATTTCATCATTGGTCATTGATAGGGTGGTTTCCCTTATGTTCGACGACAATAAATCTATTCACACATTGGGATTTATGCAGTTTCATGGATTCCATTAGCCTTATTGATGGTTTCCTCACCTTTTTAATAAGGTTTCCTCATTGGTTGATATTCATAGGGTCTTTTTCATGTACCGATTGCACTTGGCACACGTGAAAGATGCATAGGTTTGTTGGTTCGTGAACATGTTCTTCGTCTGATTTTCTCCAAATCATAAAGATCCTTCTTTGTACCTCATGCTGAATGATGAAATATTCCTTAATTCTATCCTTTCAGTGGGTCTCCTTCCATCGACTTCATCTCATCTATTCTAGAAATGATACCTAGATTCCTATGAGTACCTAGAGGCTTGCAGTCATTAGCGGCAGGCTATCTCTCCATCGACAGTTGGGAATACATCAATTTCTCTTGATCGATGGATTCTTCAAGTGTTCAACCCTGAATCCTTTAGTCACACTTGTAAGAATGTACGTGGTGCCTTGATACCTACTTTCATCATCAGTAGCCTATCTCGTGTTTGTTAATAGTATACCTCAATGACCAATAATCAAACGAAGTCTCATTGTGTTCGACCTCAACTCCTTTATTCACATGATGTAGACTTGCACCTTTGGCGAATTGTGTAGAATTCTTGAATACATCAGTATGTAGCCGTAACTTTCCTAAGTTGTTGCTACCTTTTCATTGTACTAGTACCTATGTGACTTTAGGGATCATGGGAGATCAGATTGTACTCCATTGTATACAGATATCTTCAGATTTATTTTGAGACTGGTTTTATTGGGCCTTTTTAGTGACTATGAAATCCTTTTTTATTTTTATGTAGGTGGATATCTGTGGCCACCCACCTTTTCGAATTATCTTAAAACGGTTTTCTAGCAACTTTGGTAATTTACTATTTTTAGCAGTTTTTAACTTTTGGGGCCATTTTGAGGGCCTAAATGAAGGTTTTTCGATATCGATATTATCAATCATAGCCAAAGTATTTTATTGAGCCCCCAAAATGAATCTCATCGATGATACCTTTCCAACGAGCTATCGTGCACCCCAAACAGAGATCGTATGCCAAAGTTACACCCTCAAGAAGTTGATACACCTACACAAAACGAGGTCCACAAAATTGTTGGCTTTTCATCTTACGGGGTTAGGGTTTTCAATTTTATTTATGATAATAAGGCCTTTGGAGCCTCATTGTAAAATCATTTTTTCATTTATGCAAGTAGCCATCACATCTCTTCTCAGAGATAAGCTGCCACCATTCTAGCGAGTCTTTCACTTTGTATTTTACAGTCTTTGTACATTTTCGCTCATTAATAGAAAATGTTGTATAAATGTATATCTGTGTTTATGGTTGCATCTCTGATACATTTATTTTATAATATTGGATATCTGATATATAATAGTACATTTATTTATTATATCTATGCTCTCATTTTGTGCCTAAAATAATCTGGATCAATGGTATCAGAGAAGGCTGCTCTTGATCATTTTTTTTCAGTGCATGTCCTCGAAAAGGTCCGAGTATAGCAAGTTGGGTCTCGATCTTGTCTCTCTTGAAGAAAATATCTCTTGCATGCCCAAGAAACCATCCATGGTGGAAGAAAAAAAAAATGATAGAGAAGACGATTCTATCAATCTGTTGCTTGAGCAAGCTCTCACGTGACAGGGGGACAAAATGATGGAGAATTTTTCCCACATCCTTTAATGCCTATCGATAGCAATAGGCGCATATTCATCAAACAACCACTTTGGAAGAACCTATACTTTCATGGTACAGGTTAATTTTGATATTCCCATATTTGAAGGTCAGATATATGTAGATGCCCTAGACAAATGGTTAAATCTGCTAGAAGTTTATTTCTCTGTTCACCATTTTTCCAACAAGGAAAATATCACCTTCTCACTCCTTAAATATCTCCCCATGTCAAACATTGGTGGGAAACTTACTGGGATAAAATTTCCACAGAAGAGTCTAGAATATATGGGGTCGATCCTGTAATATCCCTAGGTTGAACCCAAATGTAAAAGTAAATGAAAATATACTTAAGCTAGTGAGTTCTCTTATATCTTTTTGGCATGCATATTCCATGGCATAGTGCCTGCATGTACTACACAGTAAAGTGATGAAATGGGCACATTACAGGCTACTGCGCGCAACATCTTAAGTGCGAACGATATTGAGGTCCGCGAACCTTTGTGTATATGCTATGTTTTATAGGTTGGTGAGCCAAGTTATTATAAGCTAGGATGATTATGTTTTGATTATGCCAGAGAGCCTATATGTTAAAGGCCATTGCGCCTACTTTGTATATATCTCATAATTAATATAAAAAGACATCGTTGTACGCATATCGACCATGATAAAAGAGATGGGGGAATAAACTCCACTGGTTAGGGAAAGGGAGGGGCCTAAAAGTTAAGGAAAAAGGGATAAGCTAGGGAGATTAAGCCAAAAAGGAATATTATATTAATAATTCTTAAAGTATAAAGTATGGATAATTATTTTATCCTAAGTCTAAAGTTGGGGAAAAGTGGGACAAAGTATCTCCCAACATGAAAAGTGTCAAGTTGGGGACATGCATACATATTGTTGGGACTTAGTTCATTTCCTATCATATTTTCCATCATGCAGACCATTCATTCATTTCCATCATTTAGCCATGATGTCATGACCATTTTTCACTCACGCAGTCAGTTATCCTCCATACTTTATGTCACTGTACTCGAGCTTGTATCCATGGAAATATTGGTTTGGGTAGCTGGTTAGCTGGGGAGCTGGCCTGAAGAGGCGGGTTGTCAGGCTCATGGGATATTGAGGAAGTGGGTTGTCAGGCCCATGGGATATTGAAGAGGCAGGTTGTCAGGCCTGTGAGAAATTTCTCTATGGGTGAGAGAATTACTGGGAAGTGACTTCCTGAAGGTGCTAAACTGCAGCTACATGGCTTTGAGACTTCTTGTCCGACCTCTTACTGAAGCCCTGGAAGAGAAGTGGGGCAACCAAGGGACTGTTGAGCAGAGAAGGGGCACACTTCCTTGGGTGGGACAGGCATGTGGGGAATGAGAGAATTTAGGTTGTTAGTTTGAGTAGGCACCTATGATAGAGTCTTTCCTGTTTTCCATGAGCCATTAGCCTGGTTAGGAACCCTTTACCCGGGTGGTGTTTAGTCCCAGCTCAGGGGTGACTCACTGTTGAGAGTGATGAAAAGTGTGGTCTAAGGCTGGGAGGTTCATGGAAGGTCTTCATGCAGTTGGTGATATTCTTACCAATATAGGTGTCAACTGTGTGATAAATTTACATGCTGCATTAGTATTTTTGTGTTTGTTTTTATGAATTTATCCTATGTATGATTTATAACTGTGTTTGTATTTATGGGTATTTCCTATATATGTTGTATGTATGCATTTACTGTTATTTTAGTATGAATCCATGCATTTACATATGTATTTGATTGTTTACATTATATATATATATATATATATATATCCACAAGAGTTCTGTATGTATAAATTGTTATTGCATGCATATAGAAAATGTATGTGGCATAGCTTAGTTGGATACTGGGTATGTTACATTATGTTCTGTAGAGATAACATAAGAGTTCTCTGGCGTAGCGTGGCTCGACATGGATGGTCGAGGATGTTACAAAATGGTTTCAGAGCTAATTAAAGCGTCTGAGTAGTGGAATGGACCAACCTGTTGGTGGTTGGGGATGTTACAAATTGGTACCAGAGATTCAGTTTTCAACACTGAGCCTGAATGGGCCAAAAGAGTTGAGTTTTGGTGAAATTACACAGAGTATTTATTTCAATATGGCCAAATTTCGAGTTGCAGAGTGTCCATCTACAATGCGGTACAGAAATTGGGAAAAGGCCCAATTTCGGTTGGTAAATTCATGTGAAAATTGAGAAATTAAGCCATGTGGTGAGATATTCCTGATTTAATATCTATTCTAGAAAATTCAAACCTGGAATTGGTCGAATTTGAAGTTACAGTGAAGCCATGACAGTTGGAGCGAGATTAATAAATAAAATTCTCAATTCATGAATTGATTTTGGGGAAATTCGTTCCAGAAATATCAACCCACAATGATTTGTTTTTGCAGAAGTTGAATGGGTGTTATCGAGCTGAAATTAAGTAAATTTCATAGTTGCAGAATGTCTATGGTAAATTGGGGAAAAACTTTAGGAAAAAATTTAGGAAAAATCCCCAATTTCTGCGGCGGAATTCACGAGGAAATTGATGCATATAAAATGAATGTGCGCAGATGGGCGCACTAAAAATGTTGGATGTGCAGTAAAAGTCTTATGACATGTGTAAATTTGGGTACTGCGTAGAAAAATATCGAAGTGCTAGTGTGTGCACTAAATTTGGGTACCGCGCGGACAAATGTTGGCGTGCTGGTGTGCGCGCTAAATTTGGGCATCGCGCGGAAAAATGTTAGCGTGCTGGTGTGCGCGCTAAATTTTGGGCACCGCGTAGAAAAATGTTTTTGTGCAGGTGTGCATGATAAATTTAGCATTGCGCAGTGTCCATATGCATAAAAGGTGTGCGCGGTGTGCACACACAATAATAATGGTGCGTGTGGTGTGCGCAGTATTGGCAGAGCGCAGTAAAAGTATAAGTTGTCACGCGACAGTTTTGTTAATGGTTCACATAGAGTTTTGGTGCATGTTGGTCACTATAATTGCTTAATTAATTTTAAACAACTAAGTGAAACATAAATTATCAACCCAGGGAAGTCTTTTGTTTCAAAGATAGCCACGCACTGTATATGCTCAATTCCAAAAGCATTTAGTGTTGT